>CM032159.1:6296530-6482039 GCA_018901935.1 Pugionium cornutum
AATCGAATTTTAGGAGCAGAATAACTTGTTTCTTTCTTTTGTAGCACACAATGACAGAAGGAAATCAGGATGCAACCGAGGCCATGATGACCATGTTCACTACACTCCAAACACAACTCGCATCAATCAGCGAGAGGTTGGAGTGCATGGAGAGGCCGGTGAGATTCCAGGCCATAAGGCACATGAGGGCTGAGCAAGACCATGATGAGGGTCCTGAGCACCCTAGGACATGACACGAACAGGAGAAGCCCCAGCCGGTTGGAGATGAAGACACGCAGCCCCACGACTATCACCCTAGGCCGAGAGGACCTCCACGACAACAAGAAGTACAAGGCGATGGCTTTGAGCCCTATGGTCACCACCAGAGACCAAGAAGGCCTCTTAGACATCCTGAGGATGGAGATGAATACACCTACAACAGGGTAACTCATCCTGATGTTAAATTAACACCTCCTAGTTTTGCAGGAAAAGTAGACCCCGAAGCCTATCTAGATTGGGAGAGGAGGATGGATCACATCTTTGATCACTACAACCAACCAGGTCCTAGGAGAGTGATGAGGACATCAGGTCGTATGTCCAGCCAGGCGACCAGGAAGCTTGCCCGAGACAGCCAGGCCATTTGGCATGTCTGCCGGCCCAAGCGGTACCGCCGGACCCTCGACCAATAGGACCGGACCGATCAGCATTGCCGGCGGAGAGGCCCAAGCTTCCGGCACAATTGATGGCGACGTGGATGACACCGCCGGTCCCCCTAGTGACGCCACCGACTCCGGGATCAACTTGGCCGGTCCTCAAGGCATTCCGGCCAGTACCTCGCACAGTCCAGCCGGTACAGCCGATCCAGCCGAGTGCACGAGCATTTCAACTTCTACACAAGGAAACTTGGACCAGATAAGCTACCAGCTTCAGGACATGTATCTAGAGGAAGTCTCCACACCAGTAGTGCCACCAGGAGCAATGACAAGGAGCAGATCAAGAGCACTCTTCCACAAGTTCAGCTTATGGGTCGACAAGCTCCTAGAGGAAGGTCGACTATGGACAATGGGCCAGAAGTGCAAAGAAGAGTCCAAAGGCTTCTCAACAATGCAAGGGACTTCAGAGACTTGGGCTTTAGTGGTAAGAGAGGTCAGGGCCCAAAGATTCCTAACCCTACTCCAAGTCGAAGACTAGGAGCAAGGCGCGTGCATGCCACAAGGACGGCCACCTTCCATTTCATGGCCGTGAGGTAAGTAAGGTAAGTTTTCAATAAGAATATTTTCCTCTTTCTGTTTTGCAGAGTAGGATCTAGAATATTTACATTTTTTGAGTTAAAGACATTTTAGGAATAGGTCCTTTTTCGGTTATGCACTTTTGTACATTTTCCATTTGTGCACTTTTGTAATCTTTCATTTTCTTTCTTTGAGTTGACCCTAGAAGGTCAAGCTGTCGAGCATATTAATAAGGCTCCTTCCAGGATTGTAGTTCGACAACCTTTTTGATATTAATAAAGTGCGAATTTTCTCTTTACAAGTTTTTCTCTCAAAGAAGCTTGTGCGCTTAGAACCTAGTTGAGACCAGCCCTCCTAGCTCTAAGTTTGTGATTTATCATGAGGTTCATCACCCCTCGTGTGGTTCACTTCACCCTTCCATCGAATACCAACCCAAAACCCCTATCCAAGAAGCCTAAGGTCGAGTTTCTCACCTAAACTTCTCCAAGCAGCCCACGCGCATATAAGCCTTGAATCGGGGCTTGTATCATTTTGGTATCAGAGCTTAAAGCTCCTAAACCAGGTTCTAGTTCTTGCATTAGTTTATGTTTCATTCAAGAAAAATAAAAAAAAATAACATCAAACTCCAAACCGAGTGCATCTAGCTTCTACGTGTATCACTAGGGTTTAGATTCACTTTTGCATTCCCATTCACGTTTTCCTTTTTGTTTAAATCATATTTCCATTAAATTTAAGTTAAATTAAAAAGAAAAGAAAAAGAAAATAGGAAAAATACCAAAAGAATTCGAATTGGACAGCTAGCAATAGTTGTCAAGAAAGTGTTTTTATTCAAATCTTCATATCTTCGAATTTTCCATTTCTCAGATTTTTTCCTTTTGCATTTTTTTCGAATCCCTTATAAAAGAAAACCCTCCTAATAATTTAGGAGCAGCATAATTTGTCTTCTTTCTTTGTAGTAAGCAATGGCAGAAGAGAATAGAGAAGCAACCGAAGCCATGATGGCCATGTTCACCACCCTCCAAACGCAACTCGCATCAATAGGCGAGAGATTGGAGCGCGTGGAGAGGCCTGTGAGATTCCAGGCCATAAGGCACGTGAGAGCTGAGCAAGACCGTGCTGAGGGTCTTGAGCACCTTAGGACACGGCACAAACAGGAGGAGCCCCAGCCAGATGGAGAGGAGGACACACAACCTCATAACTATCACCATAGGCCGAGAGGACCTCCACGGCAACCAGAGGCAGAGGATGATGGCTTTGAGCCATATGGTCTTCACCAGAGACCAAGGATGCCTCCTAGACATCATGAGGATGGAGATGAACAAGCCTACAACCGGGTAACTCATCCTGATGTTAAGCTAACTCCTCCAAGTTTTGCAGGAAAAGTAGACCCCGAGGCTTACCTAGATTGGGAGAGAGGAATGGATCATATCTTTGATCATTACAACCAACCAGGGCCTAGGAGATTCTCAATGGCAGTAGCACAACTCACGGACAATGCCCTCATATGGTGGGATCGTGAGGTATCTGACAGGAGGAGGAAACGAATGAGGCCCTTAGACTCATGGGTCGACATGAAAGATGTCATGCGACAAAGGTTTGTTCCACCTTACTTTCATAGAGATTTGCAGGGCACCAAATCAGTAGAGGAGTACTATGAAGAGTTCGAGAGGCTAAGGAACAGGCTGGAGCTCAATGACAATGAAGAGGCATTGATGGCACAATTCTTGGATGGACTGCAAGAGAGAATCAGCCGCAAGGTGGAGAGGCAAATCTACAATGACTTTAAAGACTTGTTCCACCTATCTATCCAGGCTGAGCAGCACATCAAGATTAAGAGCCAAGACATCCGCAGCAAGCCTAAGACGCCTTGGGCACTAAGCAATAGCCCCAAGCCCGTAGACAAAGGCAAGAGCACAGAGATCGAATCACGGTTCAAGAGCAAGCCTCCTGAGCAAACCCGTGACCAAAGAGAGCCTAGTAAGTCTCCTAACCCTCAGAGATCACGTGACGTCACTTGTTTTAAGTGTAGGTGATACAAGCCTTGATTCAAGGATGTATGCGCGTGGGCTGTTTGTAGAAGATTAGGTGAGAAACTCAACCTTAGGCTTCTGGATAGGGGTTTTCTGGTTGGTAAACGATGGAAGGGTGAAGTGAACCACACGAGAGGTGATGAACCTCGTGATAAATCACAAACTTAGAACTAGGAGGGCTGGTCTCAACTAGGTTCTAAGCGCACAAGATTCTTAGAGAGAAAACTTGTAGGGAAAAGTTCTACTTTATTAATAATCAAAAGGTTGTCGAACTACAATGCTGGAAGGAGCCTTATTAATATGCTCGACAGCTTGACCTTCTAGGGTCGACTCAAATAAGAAAAAGGAAAGTTTACAAAAGTGCACAAAAGGAAAAATACAAAAGTGTATAACCGAAAAAGGACCTATTCCTAAAATGTTCTTGACTCAAAAATGTAAAGCAACTAGATCCTACTCTGCAAAACAGGAAGAGGCATATATTCGAATATAAACTTACCTTAACTCACCTCACGGCCAAGAAATGGAAGGTGGCCGTCCTTGTGGCATGCACGCGCCTTGCTCCTAGTCTTCGACTTGGAGTAGGGTTAAATATCTTTGGGCCCTGACCTCTCTTGCTACTAAAGCCCAAGTCTCTGATGTTCCCTGTGTTTTTGAGAAGCCTTTGGACTCTAATTTGCTCTTCTGGCCCATTGTCCTTAGCTGCTCTTCCTCTAGAAGCTTGTCGACCCATAAGCTGAATTTGTGGAAGAGTGCTCTTGATCTGCTTCTTGTCATTGCTCCTGGAGGTACCACTGGTGTTGATACTTCCTCTAAGTGCATGTCCTGGAGCTGGTAGCTCATTTCGTCCGAGTCCTCTTGTGTAGAAGTGGAAGTGTGCGTGTACTCGGCTGGATGGCCTGTACCGGCTGGATTGTGCGCGGTACTGGCCGGAATGACTTCAGGACCGGCCAAGTTGATCCCGGAGTCGGGGGTGCCATCAGGGGGACTGGCGGTGTCATTCACGTCCCCACCAAGTGTGCCGGAAGCTTGGGCCTCTCCGCCGGCGATGTTGACCGGTCTGGTCCTATAGGTCGAGGGTCCGGCGGTACTGTCTGGTCCGGCAGGCGCGCTAGATGGTCCTGCTGTCTCGGGCAAGCTTCCTGGTCGGCCAGTCTGGTATCCTGGCTGGATGTACGACCTGATGTCCTCATCAGTAGGGGTCGCGGTCACATCTCAAGGGAGTGCCCAAACAACCGTGTCATGCTGATCACGGAAGCTGGAGAGTATGAGTCTCAAGACGAAAAAGACAATGAGCCAGAAGGGGAATACGGTGACATTGAGTACCCTGATGTGGGGGAAGTGCTAGTCACTAGGCGCATTCTCAGCGCAATGGTAGACCCCTCAGAGATCATCCAAAGGGAGAACATCTTCCACAGCCGTTGCACCATTAAGGGCAAGGTATGTAACCTCATCATAGATAGTGGTTTTTGCACTAACGTTGCTAGTGCGTACATGGTTGATAAGCTAGGTCTAGAGAAGACAAGGCACCCTCGACCGTATAGGCTGAGATGGCTCGATGACAAAGTGGAGCTCAAGATCCATGAGCAAGTAATTGTGCCATTCACGGAGTGCCAAGGACCATCGTGTCAGACAGAGAAACCAAATTCCTCAGTCACTTCTGGAGGACCCTCTTGAGGAAGCTAGACACGAAACTGCTCTTCTCTACCACCTGCCATCCTCGAACCGATGGCCAAACTGAAGTAGTCAACCGGACATTGTCGACTCTTCTCAAGACTACACTAGGGAAGAACCTCAAGACTTGAGTGGAGTGCCTGCAATTCATATAGTTCGCATACAGCCGAGCCGTGCACTCAGCAACCAAGAAGACCCCTTTTGAAGTAGTCTACGGCTTCAACCCCCTAACACTCGTGGAGCAAACACCACTACCACCAACAGAGATGACCAACCTCAACGGATCATCCAAAGCGGAGTTCATCAAGAGGATACACCAGAAGGTAGCAGAAAATTTGGAGAAAATGACCGGACAGTACGTGACCCATGCCAACAAAGGGAGAAGGGAGATGATTTTTCAACCAGGTGATTGGGTGTTGCTACACCTACGGTAGGAGAGGTTCCCCAACCTAAGGAGTTCCAAGCTGGCCCCAAGAGGAGATGGACCATTCAGAGTACTATAGAGGATCAAAGACGATACACCAGAAGGTAGCAGAAAATTTGGAGAAAAGGACCAGGCAGTACGTGGCCCACGCCAATAAAGGGAGAAGAGAGATAATTTTTCAACCAAGCGATTGGGTGTGGCTACACCTACGGCAGGAGAGATTCCCCAACCTAAGGAGTTCCAAGCTGGCCCCAAGAGGAGATGGACCATTCAGAGTACTAGAGAGGATCAATAACAACGCCTACCGGATCGAGCTTCCAGGTGAGTTCAATGTGTCTAACATATTCAACGTAACTGATTTAGCTCATTTCCTTGCAAATGAACCAGTTTTGAGGTCAAAACCTACTAAAAGAGAAGGGGATGATGAGGGCATCAGATCGTATGGCCGGCCAGGAGATCAATCTGGTCGACCAGGGTGCTTGCCCGAGACAGCCGGGCCATTGGGCTCGCTTGCTGGCCCAAGTGGTACCGCCGGGCCTAAGATGAGCCAGGCCGGACCGATCAATCTTTCCGGCGAAGAGGCCCAAACCTTCGGCCCAACAGGTGGCGACGTGGATGACACCGCCGGCCCAATTGGTGATGTCTCCGGCTCTGGGATCAACTTGGCCGGCTCCTATGACAATTCGGCCAGTACCTCGTACAGTACAGCCGGTACAGCCGATCCAGCCGATTGCACCACCATTTCATCATCTAAACAAAGAGACTCATACCAGATAAGCTACCAGCTTCAAGACATGCATCTAGATAAAGTTTCTACACCAGTGGTGCGACCAGGAGCAATGACAAGGAGCAGATCAAGGGCGCTCTTCCACAAGTTCAGTTTGTGGGTCGACAAGCTCCTAGAAGATGATCGACAAAGAGCATTGGGCCAAGAGTGCAAAGAAGAGTCCAAAGGCTTCTCAAAAATGCAAGGGATTTCAGAGACTTGGGTTTTAGTGGCAAGAGAGGTCAGGGCCCAAAGATTCCTAACCCTACTCCAAGTCGAAGACTAGGAGCAAGGCCCGTGCATTACACAAGGCCGGCCACCTTCCATTTCTTGGCCGATAGGTAAGAATGGTAAGTTTTCAATTTATATACTTGCCGTTTTCTGTTTTTCAGGGTAAGATTTAGAATGTTTACATTTTGAGTCAAAGATAATTTAAGTAGAAGTCATTTTTCGGTTATTCACTTTTGTAATTTTTCCATTTGTGCACTTTTGTAAGTTTTCCATTTTTCTTTGAGTCGACCCTAGAAGGTCAAGCTGTCGAGCATATTAATAAGGCTCCTTCCAGCATTGTAGTTCGACAACCTTTTTGATATTAATAAAGATCAAAATTTCTTTCTACAAGTTTTCCTCTCAAGAGACTTGTGCGCTTAGAACCTAGTCGAGACTAGCCATACTAGCTCTAAGTTTGTGATTTATCATGAGGTTCATCACCCCTCGTGTGGTTCACTTCACCCCTCCATCCATTACCAAACAGAAAACCCCTATCCAGAAGCTTAAGGTTGAGTTTCTCACCTAAACTTCTCCAAACAGCCCACGCGCGTACAGCCTTGAATCGAGGCTTGTATCATCTTGTCAATCAGATTTCCTAGCAATTAAAACGGACATGAGCAAAGCCTACAACAGGGTAGAATGGGGGTTTTTATCGGCTCTGATGGAAAGACTGGGATTCGAAAGAAAATGGATTGATTGGATCATGTTATGTGTTACCTCAGTAACCTATCGTGTGCTAATCAATGGGAAACCGAAGGGCCACATAGTCCCTCAACGGGGGATACAACAGGGTGACCCGCTATCCCCATACCTTTTCATCCTGTGAACTCAGGCTTTAATAGCAAGTCTAAATGCTGCTGAGGCAACGGAAAGTATCACGGGTATTCGTGTGGTGCTCTCAAGCCCACCAATCTTGCATTTACACTTTGCAGACGACAGTCTATTTTTCTGCAAAGCCTCGATGGAACAATGTGAATCAATATCCAGAATTTTGGAGTCCTATTGCAAAGCCTCTGGACAAGAGATAAATTACGAGAAATCGATCATCTTCTTTGGAAAGAAGGTACCACTCACAACCCAAACTGCCGTCAAACGCGAAATGGGGATCGAGGGAGACGGGTTATTAGGAAGTATCTGGGAATCCCAAAAAAACTAAAAGGATCTAAAGCTCATATTTTCGCTTATGTTAAAGAACGAATTCAACAAAAAGTAAATGGATGGTCGACGAGGCTCTTATCTCGAGGAGGTAAGGAAGTGATGATCAAATCCTTGAAAATGGCCATTCCAACATACGCGATGTCATGCTTTTTGTTCGCTAAGTCCTTATGCAAGAAGCTAACTAGCGCAGTGTGTAACTTCTGGTGGGCATCAGGCAACACTGGAAAGGGAATTCATTGGCTTCTATGGAAAACGCTATTCCTGGCCAAGGCAGGGAGGCATCGGTTTTAAGAGCTTTGAACTCTTCAACAAAGCCCTTCTAACGAAACAATTATGGCGTTTAGAGAGATTCCCTACGTCACTAGTGGCCCGTGTGATGAAGGGGTGCTATTTTAGGGACTCTCATGTCTTCTAAGCGAATAAACCATATCGACCCTCATATGGGTTGAGAAGTATTTGGTCTTCCATGGATCTCATAAGAAAGGGTACAAGAAAGATTATGGGGAACACATCCCAGGATGATGTCTGGAAGGATCCCTAGATCCCTGACATTGTTCCAAGGGGTCCGGAAAATCTTAATCAATCACGCTATCCTAACCTCAAAGTAACCGACCTTATCTGTCCATAAAATGGTCGTTGGAAGACCCAAGATTTGAGGAGGTTTTCTCCCCGGAAGACGTAAGACTAATAAATGTCATTACCCCAAACAAACAGATGGAACAAAGTACTTTATGTTGGCACTTCACAAAGGATGGGGAGTACTCGGTCAAATTTGGATATGAGACACTCCAGAAATGGAGGCTCCCAGATTCAAAGTTCATGCTCCAGCATCCATCGATGGTTCCATTGAAACAGGCCATCTGGAAATTAAAAACCCTAAGGAAAATACAAAATTTCCTATGGTAATCCCTCTCGGGGGTAGTTGCTACATATGGGCGTTCACATCATCGACACATTCGAAGCGAATCTTTGTGTGATTTATGTGGCTATGATTCAGAATGCATTAACCACACTCTTTTTCTATGCCCACCGGCTCGCCAAACATGGGCCCTATCTCATATACCCTCAGCACCCTCCAATTTCCCGCTAAATAGCCTCTTTGGAAACCTGGATTATCTACTCTGACGGATACCAGAAGGAACCCAAGAAGGATCGGACTCTAGGATCTTCCCATGGATCCTTTGGTTTATCTGGAAAGTAAGGAACAACAAATTGTATAAGAATATAGACCGGACCGCTGTAGATATTCTGGAAAAAGCGCGAAGGGAAAATGATCTCTGGTTCTCAGGCACAGCTTCATCAATCCTGGACACATCACTGACAGCAGGGCCCGAAAGACACCCCCCCCCCCACACCAGCAATGATCATACGCCAATCGCATGCTTTATTGATGGTTCATGAAAAGAGGGAGAGATAACATCATGTATTGGCTGGATACTCAAATTGAAAGATGGAACCAGTGATCTGCTAGGAATAAGGGGTACACATGGAGGAATATCTCCACTTCACTTGGAGTTTCTAAGCTTTCGTTGGCGATGTCTAGTCTGCATAAGATGTAGAGATACTGCGGAAGGTTATACACGAACTCTACCAATTTAATCCGGCTAATACAAAATCCAAAAAGATGGTCAGCTTTCGCAACGGAGATAGAGGAGTTCAACGCAATTCGTCAGCACTACCCAGACTTTTCGATTACCTACTAACCAAGGGAGCACAATACATACGCGGACGGGATTTCAAAAGTAGCACGGAAAAGGAACTCTATCTTCTCATATATAAGCACTTCGATACCATACTGGTTCGAATATACACTATGTATCTTCTGATCGCCTGATGATCGTAATGCTTATAACAAAGTGAAAAAATGTTCTTTTTAGGAAGCCTAACAACAACTTTTGATGCATTTGATTAAACCTAATATCATAGTCTAATTAATAAGGTTAGAATAATCAATAAATAAGAATAACCTAAATGAAGATCCATGTGAAAATCCCTAATCTCAGTATCCTAATTTATCGATTCCTAAAATCCATTTGAAAACCTTAAAACCTAACTAGTGATCAACAGAGACATGAACAACTATGAAAAAATCATAATCAAATAATGTAATTACATAAATAAAGAATAAAAAAGTTTAAAAATATTTTCAATAAGGTGTGGAGTCAAGATTTCATCTGCAAAAATGTTTAGAAGTGCAAACTCCAAAGAAGTCATAAAGAAAATAAAATGTAGCTTTAAAAGTTGTTGAAAAATGTTTAATTAGTTGCAAAGTTGGATTAGGCAACCCAGGATCGAAATAGACTAAACCCGAGCTTAAATGGAGTTTTTTCTACAGAGCAACTAAACATCGATCGGTTCCTCTCTGGACCGATCAATCTCTTAGGCTTCTGAACCACCAGATCTTCATTTCATTTTTATTCAAATCCAAGTGGTTGTTCAACGTCATTTAGAAATGCTGATTTAACGTCAAGCTGAAACAGTTTCCACTTTTTCTGAGCTGCAACACCAAGAATTAATCTGATGGTTCATGCCTTGAAACCGGAGCAAAGGTCTCCAAATAGTCAACCCCATGTTGTTGAGCAAATCTTTTAGCTACTAAATTTGCTTTGTGCTTCACAACATTTTCTTTTGCATATTTTTCACAACATGTGGTGCTGTAAATAGGATGTCGTTAAGTGATCGAGTTTTTCTATTTAGCTGACTTTTTTGACTATCAAGGTTTAGATTAAAAGGAACTAAATGAATGCTTCTGCTCTCTCTAGATTCAGCATCTCTAGAACTTGATTCTCCAACTCTTGATTCCTCGTGTTTGCTTCCTTTTGGTTCCAATCCCATTTACTTTCTTCATCAAAAATTGTATCTCTAGAAACTGTAGAGAAACCAACAAACTCTCACATCCTTCCTTCTCCACATCGAATTTGGGCAGATCCAAAATCATATTTGTTGATTGTAGAATTTTCAGATTTGAGTAACATGTGTGTCCAAGTCTTTTGTGTCATAATTCTGAAACTTTATTCTTAGCAATCATTGTTGTTTTTTCACTTGAGGACCACTTGATGAGAAAACTCTGTTAACCATTTTCACTTCAGCTATTTTTTCTTCCAGCACAATCATAAATGATGCAATTTCTTTACTTGAAGATAACTTGATATCCATTTGCAATCATCAGTGGGAAACTTAGCAGATTTTTTTAAGCTTTTGCACAAGAAAACATCTCGAATGATTCTCTTGCTCTTGTTAATCATGACTTCAATGTCTCCTTTTCCTTTGATCATCAACACAGCCCCATTACCAACACATATTAAAACTTTAATGTTTGTGTTCACTTTTGTGAATATCTTCTCATTTGGTGTCATGTGACTTGTATAACCACTGCCAATGAGCCAAATTTTCTCTGCAAATGAATCTTGATCTTATCTTGTAGTGAACAAATTGTTATCTTCAATTTTTTTCATGTTCATGAGACACTTGTACCACAATTGTAACATTGTTTCCTTCGTTTTTTGAAGTCTAGTTTCTTTCTTCCATTTTTCAAATAGCACACATCTTCATTGTGGTTGTCTTTTTGGTAGAAATTACACCACTTTTTTCCCTTTCCCATTGTGGTTTGGTTTTCCATTAATTTGTCTTACTGCTATCTCCTTCTTTCCAAAATTATGGCCTTTAAAACGTGTGTGAAATGCACCTTTAATATCTTCATTATCATGAAAGAACTTCTTTTCATTTGCTTCCCAAGAACCCACCAGTTCAGCAAAGGTAACAGTTAAGGTTTAACTTTTCCTCCTTTCTTCATTTTTCAGATTCTCAATCTCAAAATCTCATCTCAATCCTTATAGTCTAACCATCTTAAATTTTTCATTACCTTGATAGGATTGTTCCAGGAGCTCCCATGCTTGCTTTGCTGAAGTTGCAGAGAGATTCTTATCGGAGAAAACATCAGCTACAGATGTGTATTTTGATTTTTGGGACCACCAATTTCCAACCTCTTTTGCATAGGGATGTTAAAATTGGATTACAATTAATAGATTTTTAATGGATACTTATAAAAACTAAATATCCGTTTACACCTATTTGTTAGATTTAAGATTAATAAATTTAAATGGATATCTATTTAAAACCCATTTTGAAAAATATTTTTTTTTTAAAAAATAGATACTATGTTAAACCTATTTATTTGTATTTTTTTTGAATCAACAATGATTAAAAAATATATTTTATAATAGGCAGTCAATAGCTTTTTGAATCAACAATGATTAAAAAATATATTTTATATAAAAATATAAAACTGTTATAAAATAATATAAAAGAAGTTGAAGAATATAAAAGAAGTTGAAGATTATAAAAGAAGTTGAAGATGTCGCTCACTCTCTTACTCTCAAACTAGCATACATATATATAGGGGTATCTCACCGACTTACGTAAGTCGGTAGAGATAATCATTTTTTTAACACTCCCCCTTGATTATCTATTATTATAAAACTATTACATACTGCCTCGTTAAAAACCTTATCATGTAAAAACCCAACGGGATAAAAATCATGATAAGGGAAAAAGAGTGCAGATACGTAATCTCCCCCTGAAGAACATGAATATAATTTCTTCATAGATCCCGTAAATAACGCATTCCAATATTCTGAACATGTTTTCTGAATGTTGTTGTAGGAAGTGCCTTAGTGAACAAATCTGCTGCATTATCGCTTGAACGAATATACTCGATGTCAATTTCTTGATTTTTCTGTAGTTCTTGGATATAAGAGAAGAATCTCGGAGGAATATGTTTTGTCCGGTCACTCTTAATATAACCTTCTTTGATTTGGGTGACGCATGCAGCATTATCTTCGAATAATTTTGTTGGCTCCTTCTTGTTGATTAATCCACTTGCTCCTTCTATATGTTGAGTCATAGATCTGAGCCATATACATTCTCTACAAGCTTCATGAAGGGCAATGATTTCAGCATAGTTTGAAGAAGTGGCAACCAAAGTTTGTTTTTGAGATCGCCACGAGATCGCAGTTCCACCAATTGTGAAAACATAACCGGTTTGAGACCAAGCTTTGTGTGGATCCGATAAATACCCAGCATCTGCAAAACCAACTAAACCAAACTCGGGGTTTCTAGAATAAAATAATCCCAAATCAATCGTACCTTGGAGATAACGGAAAATATGTTTTATTCCACTCCAATGTCTGCGTGTAGGTGATGAACTATATCTCGCAAGTAAATTTGTAGTAAATGCTATATCTGGTCGAGTGCAATTTGCAAGATACATAAGTCCACCGATGGCACTCATATAAGGTACTTCAGGACCTAATATGTCTTCATTATCTTCACAAGGTCGAAATGGATCCTTGTTTATATTTAGCGATCGATTAACCATTGGAGTACTCAAAGGATTCGCTTTATCCATATTAAATCGTTTTAATATTCTTTTCGTATAATTTGATTGATGCACAAATATCCCATCTTGGAAATGCTCAATTTGGAGTCCTAGACAAAACTTTGTCTTTCCAAGATCTTTCATTTCAAATTCTTCTTTCATATGAGTTCTTGCATTATCAATTTCCTTTTGAGTTCCAATTATGTTCAGGTCATCTACATAAACAGCAATGATCACAAAGCCTGATGGGGACTTATTTATAAAAACGCAAGGGCATATCGCATTGTTAATATATCCCTTTTTCAACAGATATTCACTTAATCGATTATACCACATGCGTCCAGATTGTTTTAACCCATATAATGATCGCTGTAATTTGACCGAATATAGTTCTTTGGGTCCTTTAGAGATTTTTGATCCTTTTGGGATCTTGAATCCTTTTGGGACTTTCATGTATATATCACTATCAAGGGTTCCATATAGGTATGCAGTCACGACATCCATAAGATACATTTCTAAACTTTTGGATGATGATAAACTCATTAAATATCTAAATGTAATTGCATCCATGACTGGAGAATATGTTTCTTCATAATCTATTCCCGGTCTTTGTGAAAACCCTTGTGCAACAAGACGGGCTTTATATCTAATGACTTCATTTTTCTCCTTTCTTTTTCTTACAAAAACCCACTTGCACCCAACTGGCACTATATCTTCAGGTGTAATGACAATGGGTCCGAATACATTTCTTTTTTGTAGAGAGAATAATTCATTTCTCATGGCTATTTGCCATTTTTCCCAGTCAGGTCTTTTTTGACATTCTGTTACAGACATTGGTTCTACGTCATCATTTTCATTTTCAATTTCTTTGGACACAGAAAAGGAGAATATTCCATTAATATCCTCTATTTCATTTCTAACCCATAATTTTCTATTTTGGGTATAGTTAATTGAAATCTCATATGTTTCTATATTGCGTTCGTCTTCTGGACGGAGTTCCACTTCACGGTTTTCAAAAATCTGTTTGCATATGTCTTCCGGACATTCCGTTTGAGTTGGTTCCTCTATAATCTTTTCACAAGTATTTTCGAGATGCCTTTTGTAAGGTTCTTCCAGAACCTTTTGATTTTGTTCTCCCAAATACTTTTTCTTACGGGGATTTTTATCTTTTGAGCCCATCGGTCTCCCCCTCTTTAACTGAACTCTGGGTTCATTTATTTTATTGCCATCAACATGTTCTACAGGAACATTAATTCTTGATGGGACATTCACAGCGGGTATATATGATTTCGTCACTCGTTTTGTATCTGTGAATGCATCTGGCAACTGGTTTGCAATATTTTGCAAGTGTATGATTTTCTGAACTTCCATTTCACGTTGTTTTGTGGGAGGATCAAGATACAACAAAGATGGCGTACACTATTTAATATCTTCTTGCAGTTGTTTAATTCCTCCCCTAACGTAGGAAATTCTTCTTCATCAAAATGACAATCGGCAAATCGTGCCGTAAACATGTCACCAGTTCGTGGTTCAAGATACCGAATAATACTTGATGATATAAATCCAATATATATTCCTAATCTTCTCTGTGGCCCCATCTTTGTTCTTTGTGGTGGGGTTATAGGAACATAAACTGCGCACCCAAAAACTCGGAGATGAGATACATCAGGCTTCTGGCCAGATGTTAATTGTAATGGGGAATATTCATGATATGCACTTGGTCTTATTTGGACCAATGCTGCCGCATGCAATATAGCATGACCCCATACTGAAATTGGGAGATTTGTTCTCAATATTAACGGTCTCGCAATAAGTTGTAACTGTTTTATCAGAGACTCAGCCATACCATTTTGTGTATGAACATGCGGAACCGGATGTTCAACATCAATTCCGAGAGCCATACAATAATCATTAAAGGCTTGTGATGTGAATTCACCAGCGTTGTCAAGTCTTACTTTCTTTATAGTATGATCAGGGAATTGCGCTCTTAACCTGATTATTTGGGCAATGAATCTTGCAAACGCCATATTTCGTGTGGTTAACAAACACACATGTGACCATCTGCTAGATGCGTCAATTAAAACCATAAAGTAATGAAATGGCCCACATGATGGGTGAATAGGCCCACATATATCACCATGTATTCTTTCTAAAAATACTGGAGATTCATTACTAATTTTGGTTGGTGATGGCCGAGTAATAAGTTTTCCTTGAGAACATGCTTTACACGAAAACTCGCGTGATTGAAAAATCTTCTGGTTTTTCAATGGGTGGCCATTAGAATTTTGAACAATTTTTCTCATCATAACTGATCCAGGATGTCCTAGTCTTTCATGCCAGACTTTGAATGTACTCGTAAACTTCTGATTTACCGTAATATATGATTCAATTATATTTATTTTTGTGTAATATAATCCAGAGGACATCATTGGTAATTCTTCCAATATTTGTTTCTGCTTCCATGTAATGCAAAGATATTCAATGTTATTTTTGCTCATTGTCTCTATGTGATATCCATTTGTACGGATGTCTTTGAAACTTAATAAGTTTCTATGAGACTCGGGGGAATATAAAGCATCATTTATTTCAAATTTTGTTCCCCTTGACATTGAAAAACTAGCTCTTCCGGAGCCTATGATAATATTTGCATTACCCGATATTGTATTCACGCTTCCAGCGGAATCTTTCATTTTAAGATAAGAGAAAAACTTTTTGTCTTTAAGTATTGTATGTGTTGTAGCACTGTCTGCTAGGCATATATCTCCATTCTCATTCTCAAAAAGATACATTTTCTGGATTAAAATATTGATAAAGATGTATTAATAAGTGTTAAACACACATATTTCAAAATCAACTTATATTATAACAAAACTATTTTACATAAAGTAATTAAAGTTCAAACTTACATATATTTTAAAAAAAAACATTAAATTTTGTTTTTTTTTTTTTTTTTGTTCGTAAGAAAACTAAATACAACTTGATATATATAACATTAAACTTAATTATCTTGTTCTTTGGTATTTTCGGAATCAACAAGAAAATCAGCAACATCGAGATATGCATTTCCATCGAAAGAAGGTCCGGGTTCATCCGAGATAAAGTTGGTTTCACTTTCTTTTCCTTTTTGTTTCTGTGACTCTTGATACAGATTAGCCAAATGTTTTGGTGTACGACAGGTACGAGACCAATGTCCTTTCATACCACATCTGTAACAAACATTTTCGTATTGTATATTTTGGCGTACAGCAGGTACGCGACTAATTTCATTTTCGTGGACTTTATTCTTTCTCCCGAATTTGAATTCATTGGGACGAAAAAATCTTCCTTTTCCACGTCCACGTCCACCTCCTCGTCCACGTCCACGACCACGACCATGACCTCGACCACGTTCATGTCCTTGCCAATTATTGTAACTGGATGATGCAACATTCACTTCTGGGAATGGAGTTGATCCAGTGGGACGAGATTGATGGTTCATCATCACAAGTTCATTATTTTGTTCAGCAACAAGGAGAACTTGCATTAACTCCAAATAACGAGTATATCCTTTTGCTCGATATTGTTGTTGCAGGATTACATTTCCAGGATGAAATATTTGGAGAGTTTTTTCAATCATATCATAATCACTTACTTTTTCTCCACATAATATCATCTTAGAAGTGATTCCGAACAACGCGGAATTATATTCACTTACACTTTTATAATCCTGAAACCGGAGGTTTAACCACTCATGTTTGGCTTTTGGTAAGATCACATATTTCTGGTGATCAAACCTATCTTTGAGTGATTGCCAAAGATCTACTCGATCTTCTTTTGTGATATATTCATCTTTTAAACCATCATGGATATGGTGGCATAAAAATATTATGGCTTTTGCTTTTTTCTCATCGGATGTTGTTTCCGACCTATCGATGGTGCCAAGAAGGTCTTTTGCCTTTAAATGCATTTTTGCAGCTACTGCCCATGTCATGTAATTTTTTCCAGATATATCAAGGGCATCTATCTCGAGTTTTGCCAAATTTGACATTATAACTATACACATAATAAAACAATGTGTTAAACATCAGTTTTATAAAAATTATTTTATAATTATTTTTTTTTAATAAATAATCATGATAAAATTTTGGGTATAGATTTTAATTTATTATTATTATATATATATTTAATAAATATGTATAATTAGTTTTAAGAATTTAAACATAATGATGACATAAATTAATTTATGATAAAAATATAAAACATTAGTGAATATAATAACACATAAATTAAAATAATTTCTAAATATAAATCAGGAGGCAGCGCCTACCATATATAGAAGAGCTACATATAATATTGAAAACCATATAATATTCAGAAGGCAGAGCCTACCATATAATATTCAGAAGGCAGAGCCTACCATATAATATTCAGAAGGCAGAGCCTACCATATAATATTTAGAAGGCAGAGCCTACCATATAATATTTAGAAGGCAGAGCCTACCATATAATATTCAGAAGGCAGAGCCTACCATATAATATTTAGAAGGCAGAGCCTACCATATAATATTCAGAAGGCAGAGCCTACCATATAATATACACATGTATTAATAAAACAGAATTTTACCTTATTTTAGTATCTCAGGTAGATGGTAGAAACACTCGTGCTGATAACGTGTTATAAAATAATATAAAAGAAGTTGAAGAATATAAAAGAAGTTGAAGATTATAAAAGAAGTTGAAGATGTCGCTCACTCTCTTACTCTCAAACTAGCATACATATATATAGGGGTATCTCACCGACTTACGTAAGTCGGTAGAGATAATCATTTTTTTAACAAAAACTATGTTTTTGGAAAAAATTTATATTAGCTCATACGGTCGGTGATCTACTTGGTGGTTCTAACAATCTTTCATCAACAATCTCCCATAGTTTTCCGTTCATTAAAGTTGTTTTCATTAAAGCTGTCCATCAAAAACAGCTACCACTTATGGTGACTACAGATTTGACGCCATGTTTGTGTTTTTCTTCTTCTAATTCTTTCTTCTTTCTTGTTTTTTTGATTCTTTGGTTCTGTCTTGTTGTTTTCCTTTTCAGACTTGTTCAATCTTCTTTTGTCTTGTTCAAGGTGCCTCCAAGGATCTGAACCAAAAGGTAGAAAGGAGTTTTAGAATTTCCGAAATGTAAAGAATGATAGGGAAAGATGAAAAGTAGTGGTTTGATTTTTCCGTATCTTACAAAGCATCTCTTGACACATATTTATAGATGAAAACTACCTATTACATTTACTTACCTATACTCTTTATTATGCATTGAGTCACAAAATAACTATCTTCTTAGCCAATCATAACCTCTGAATTTAGTCATATTAACAAACAATTTAATACTTAAAGTATAAAAGATAATCTTAAATAATCCAATAATTTTTTTGTATCAGTTGGAATTTTGCAGTTGGGGTGAAATCTCATGATACTGATTTGTATTAATATTCCTATATCTTTACTTGCAGCTTGCACGTAGATACCATATGAATTTGTGTCATACAATGTCATGTACTTCAAACAAGCATATCTTCCTGGAAATTTCTTACATTTTTTTTTCCTAACATCAAAATTCTTAGTTTCTTAAATCTTTAACTGTTCAATAAAAGATTATTTTTATAATATGTTATTGCAT
Organism: Pugionium cornutum; assembly: GCA_018901935.1. NCBI lineage: Eukaryota > Viridiplantae > Streptophyta > Magnoliopsida > Brassicales > Brassicaceae > Pugionium > Pugionium cornutum. The sequence goes on from CM032159.1 coordinate 6,315,088, forward strand.
CTGTATTTAAAATTTACAGATCATCTCTCACCTTAATCACTGCTTTACAAATACTACCAATTCTTCCTTATCGGACAGATTCATTGCCTCCACTTCGATAATGTATTTTTGTATGTTATTCATTCTTAAATTGTTTCTATCTTAACCAAAAATTATATCTATGTGTCTTAAATTTCCCTGAAAATAGTCAGGTCAAATGAACTTCGTTCATCTAATCGAAAGACACAACTTCACAAACAGGTCTCAAAAGCATTATGTACACATCACACTCGGTAAATCAATAATATATCTCAATCAGTTAAAGAAAATGGAATGATATTTTACCAAAAATTATATTTATCTTTCATGAATATATACATAAAATTTTAAATTGATCCGAATCCGTTTGGGTCTTTTTTATGCTTACATCCAAAATGGTCGTATATACGCATTGTGCAGAACGTGTTCATGAAAATATCTATAATTTTCACAAAAAAACTTGGAATAACAAACCGCTAGTAGCTAAACGAAAGATTCAATCACATTCTTACAAAGTTTTAGATTGTATGGATTGATTTTGTTTAGTCGTTTCGCCTTTCTACCATAAGTGATCTAAACTGCCTTTTACTTTCTTCTAAATGGTTAGGGTGGCTTTTCCATCGTTGAAATGTGTTAAGTCTAGATTCCTAAATTGCCAGTCGAGGCGGGGGTAAGCTTTTGGGACTCCTTATTTCTGTTAGCCATTGTTACTAAACTTAATGTTCAGGCATGTGGCTGTTGGGAATTTTTTTATTAAATTTTATTTCTTTAGTAAGCTATGTTGACCAAATCAAAATCTCTATTACTCTTATGAAAATTCTGGTAAAAAAAAAGTTACTCTAGTTTTACGGAATAATAAGCATTAGTTCATCTGTACGCTATAACAAGATTCTAGTGGGGTTGCTGCTCTCGGTTGGATGACAAAGTCGGCAGCATCACCACATTTACGGTAAAAGCTTTTGGGTGGCATGTCAGGACAGTCGTTAGTCCACCAAATGGCTTTCAGCGAATTGGTGAATGGGCTAGTGATGAGGTCATCGGCCCAACCTCCGGCCAACTGGCTGGCCCGGTCGACCCAAAAAACACAAAGATGACCAAAAACGCGCAAAAAGATACATGGATGTATTTTCATAAATCCAAATCTAACCAAGAAAAGGCCAGAAAAAAACAAACCTGACATATAATCCTGACTCATAGAGAACATAGGACGACATAAAGCTCACTCCAATCCATACCAGATCAAGTCATGCACCATTTATCAAGTTGGTGTTTCCGAAACTTACCATATTTGGAATATTTTCTATAGAAAGTCTCCAAACATTTCTTTGGAGCCCAGGGGACTTTTTGGTACTTCTAAGATCTCCATTAAGAACTTCTAAAAGCCCAAACATGTCTTGGACCTGGCGGATCCATTCTTGCCTTCAAATGAACTGATTGGAGCCGTTTATGGCAAGTGAGATGACCAGCTGCTTTAGTCACTTGCAAACCAAAACATGGCATCCATGAGAGATTATTAAGGCACTAAGGAAGCCCAAAATCAACCTACCATGCACCAACCACCATAGGATCAGACGGATCCTTCTTCTCCAAGACTTGCCATATATGGACCGAACTGCATTTAATGCGTTCAGAATGCAACATCTCTATTTCTTGAAACTTGGGGATGTATTGAAAACTTTCCAAACCATCCAAAATGTACCTAGACACTTTACATTCCTCCCTAAGCTTTCAAAATACAAGCATCTATACTTTCCATGTTTTCCAAAAGACACTAATGGGCAACAACCATATCCTTTAAATACACAATTTCATTTCCTCTTTTTAGAATTTTGCACCGTTTTTATGAGCAATATATTAGCTCAGTTAGACTTCACTGTAAACTCATATTCCCACTGAAATAAAAAGTTGAATACAAAGTATTTTCTTCAAAGCCTTGTCTTTGAATCTTGTTCTTGTTCTTTAGAAACTAAGTGTGTGATTCACTTCCTTTATATTAAAGCCACAACCAGGTTAGTTTGAGAGATTAAAAATTTCTTATATTTTTTAAAGGGCAAACACGCTTTGAATGACTATCCTCCACAATCTTTGACAGGCAAAAAAGTTTTATACGAGCGAATAAAAACTATCAATCCTCTAAGAACATCTGACTGCGGTGGAAACGGTCATGAAACTAAAGAAGAAGGTTATGGAAGCTGGCATAATTGGCACAAAGAAAGCATATTTTGGGAGTTGCCATACTAGCCAGATCTTAACCTACGACATAATCTTGATGTGGTGCATATATAGAAGAATTTCTTCGATAACATCATTAATACTGTTATGAATGTCAAGGATAAATCAAAAGACACAGTTAAGTGAATGTTGGATATTGCGAAGTTTTTCTCTCGAAAAGAGTTGCACATGGATGATTGAGGTAATGATCCATTCTCTATATTTAGATTGACACAAAAAGCCAAAGAACGCTTATTAGAATGTATAAAAAATGATGTCAAATTTCCGGACGGCTATGCGGCAGATTAGCAAATTGTGTGGATATAGCTGGACTGAACTTTTTGGGCATGAAAAGCCAAGACTGCCATGTTTTTATGGTGAGTCTTTTCCCTTTTATATTTTCAGAACTTTTACCACGAAACGTTCATTTAGCATTATCAGGTATATACTGTTAAACATATTTTATTGTTTAGGCACGTAAAATAATAATAATTGCATGTACTAATTACTAGATTGTAATATAGGGATTGGAGGATTTTTCCGAGATCTATACTCCAGATCGTTGCAACAAAGTCGTGTCCGAATTCTGAAGAAAAACATAGTCATAATTTTCTACAATTTGGAGAAGATCTTTCCACCTGCATTTTTCGATGTCATGGAGCACCTACATATACATCTGCCATACGAAATTGAATTGGGTGGAATTGTGCAATATAGGTGGATGTATCCATTTGAAAGATTTTTTTAAAAACTTAGAAGCAAGGCAAAAAACAAACGATATGGTGCAGGGTTGAATGTTGAATCATATGTCAATGATGAGATATCTTACTTCTCAGAGCATTACTTTGCTGCCCATATACGCACCAAAAACAGGTAGTAACCATAAATTATTGTGTTTATTAATTAATTATTTTATTTGTAAGGTTAGTAATTAAATTTTCGTGTTGAATCATGTATAATATATATATAAGTCACTAGATTCGATGAAGATGACATCCCTATGTATCCGGATCTAGAGTGCCGGATATATTTACTCACATGGGTCGTCCAAGTGGTAAAACTAAAGAAATATATCTCTCCAAAAAAGAATACAAATATGCACATGCATATATTTCACAGAATTGGGAATATTTTCGTCCACTAGAGAGGTAAATACTATGAAAATAATTTCATTTATTACATTACAATTTCATAGTAATTAATCAATATATTTATATTTAATTTTATAGTATGTTTGAAGATCAAATTCGTTGTACGTATCCATATCTTTTGGAATATGACATTTCATTGAAAGGAGAGGAAGAGTTCCCTATATGGGTTCGAGATTATGTATGTATAATTAATTCATATGTATATATATTGTTTATATTACTTTTTATAATTTTGAAATACTAATTATTGAGTATATATATATGATCATATGTCAATACAAGCAATTCAACAGATCCACGCGTCTTTTCGACACGGTCTCAAGAATTAGTATATGGCCCGATGAATAAAGCGTCAACTTGGCCGATCTATTTTACAAGAGGTTATATGTTCCACACAAAGAAACATGAACATAGGGGAAAGACATGTAACTACGGCATTTGTGTCAAGGGAGACAATTACTCATATGCATCCAATGAATCTGATTTTTACAGGATTTTAACCGATATCATTCAACTTGAGTATGTTGGACTCCTAAATTTTAAGATCACGCTTTTTAAATGTGAGTGGTACGATCCTACGCTTTCGAAAGGAACTCGAAAGTCGAAAAATGGCGTCGTTGATGTCTTATCATCAGGAAAATACTACAAATACAAACCATTTATTCTAGATACGTACGTAAATAATTAACTATAAATATATGTTAATTTATATATATTACGTACGTAAAATTCTATAAATTAATTTGTTTATATAATTAACTAATTTACATTTCCATAATTATGATGTACGAGTCTCTCAAGCAGATCAAGTTTGTTATATTCCTTTTCCGCAGACCAAATCATCATTAAAACAAACATGGTTCAGTGTTCTCAAAGTTAATCCCAAATCTAACATTTTGGGGAAATACAAAAACAAAGACGAGATTGGTCTTTTGCAACAAGAAAATGATAAAGAGGTAACGGTGGTTGAAGAGATAGAAGTGGATCGTTTGGTTGATAGAGTTAATTATACCGAAAAAATTGATTTCGATGTCGGAGATGCCGAACTAGAAGATAAATTTCAGTATAATATTTCATCTTCGGATGACGATGAGTACAAAGAGATGTAATATATTTGACTTTTTATGTATTTTCTTTACGTTTAATCCTTATATATTTTTATAAAATGTTGTTTTTTACTTAGTAATTGAAGTTTATACAACTCGTAATGATGTTATCAATCTTATATAATTCATAGTATTCAAAAAAATCATATAATTTAGATTTTAGGATACTAATTATGACTACTTTGCCACTATATTGCCACTACATTGGGGATGTGATGGCAAATTGGTCACAAAAATAAGTTGTAATTGCAAATTAGTCGCTAATTAGCGATCAATTTGCGATTACAAGTTCAAATTTCTTATGTGGTCCCAAAATTGTAAATTTATATTTTCTCTATGTATTTTTCATATTTACAATTTATTTTTTCAATTTTAGGTAAGTAATAACCATTACAGGTGGTAAAATATAAACAAAATCATGATTGTATTGATGTAAATTTAAGAAACATATGAAGTGTATATAAGTGGTATAAGGTTAACACAATGTGTTAACTGTTTTAGGTAAATGATATGTAAAATTGATAAATATGTAAATTATTGTTGTTTACTTAGTTATTGAATTTTGTACAACTCCTAATGATGTTATCAATCTTATATAATTCATAGTATTCACCAAATTCTTCTAATTTAGGGTTTAAGATATTATTTATCATTAATTTGCCACCAATTTACCACCACATTGCCACCACATAACAAAGATGTAACAGTGGTTCCAAATGGGTCGCAAAAACTGTGACTAATCTGCAACCACCTATTAAAAATCAGGTTAAAGTCATTATTTTAAATTGTAGTCGCAAATTTGTGACTCATTTGCAACCACTGTGAACATGGTGGGAATTGAAAATTTCCAAAAAATTTCTACTCCCCCATTTAATGGAAGTCGCAAATTTGCGGCTGATTTGTGACTACCAGTTATTTTGGTGGGAATTGAAAATTTTTGGAAATTTTCAACTCCCACCAAATTAATTGGTGGTCGCAAATCATTCGCAAATTTGGTTGGAGTTTGAAAGTTTTCGAAATATTCAATTCCCATCAAATTAATTGGTGGTTGCAAATTTGCGACTGGTTTGCGACCACGTATTTAATTTTGCATTTTGCCACATGTAGTCGCAAATATTTTCTACAAATACGTGACTCTTTTCCCTCATTTTCACACTTCACATAATCTTCCAACTTTCTGAAAATCCTCTCAAACACATCAACCAAATTTCCAACCAAAACAAAAACCAACCCAATGGCAGTAACGGTATGTCGTTGAGAGTTCGTGGAAGACGACAAATCCCATCGTTTTCCGGCCGTGGTAACTCATCGGCCTCTTCGAACCCATCACCCACCGCTTATAGAGCGGCATCCCGCCTACCACCCCAATATACCTTCACTCCTCACACGGTTCATGAAATTGAACCGTCTAATCAGTTTCAGGAATCGGAAGAGCATGAAAAGAAAGAGGTTCCGCCTTCTGGAACATAAATCGGGGAACAAACTATCACCTTAGATAGTTTGTTACAAATCCCAGGGCGGGACCGGTACTTGACAGTGATGTTTCTAGTGTCGACACCAAACACGACCTTGTAAGAATTTTAAAATTATCTATTTTAATTTATTCAATTAAAATAAATTAATTAATATTTAAAAGTAATATAATTAATAAAATTACTAAAAATATTAATTTTTTAAAATTTATTAAAGTTTATTTAAATTCAAAAAAATTAATATATTTAAAATATTAGGTTTGATCGGGACAAAAGGGCTATTAACCCGTCAAATTTAAAAAAATTTGGAAAATAAATTTGGCGGCCCCTTATACAGTTGGACGGTCGTACCAACTGAACAATAGAAGAAATATTTCATCAAATTTGCAGTAAGTATATATATATATATATATATATATATATATATTTTTTTTTTTTTAATTTAATAAAATTTAATAATGAATAAAGTTAATATATTTTAAATTTGCAAGGAATCGTACACCTCGGATCCTGTGATCACCTCGGTGGTATGGAAAGAGTTTGAATCCGTTTGTGTAACATGGATAAAAGGGATGGTAAGCATAGTTCATAAAACCGGAAAACGTCCAAGATGGATTTCACCTAATCTGTACAAAACAATGACAGACTACTAGGAATCATAAATGTCTAATGAGAGGAGTAGCAAATCTTCCAATAGCCTCAACTCCTCTCGGGATGACCTTGGTCCGCACAAGCATTTTTCGGGCCAAAAATCCTACATCGAGATCCAACCGGAAATGGTAATTACTTTAAAATATTTTAAATTTAAATTTAAATTTATTTGTTATTTATTAATAATTTATTTTAAAATTTAGGAAAATAATTTGGGATGACCAGTCTCAATTGGTGATGTTTTTATAAAAACTCACACTCGGCAGGATGGTTCGTATGTCGATTTGAAAGCTAAATAAATCGGTGAATCATACAAACAAAACATCCAAGAAAAGATACCGATCGTAGAGATCGATCAAACTGAAACGTCCGACGGTACTTTCCATCGATTTGAACTGACCCAAGACAAGATGAATGAGATCTTCATTCAAGTATAAATTTTTTTCTAAAACTAATTTTTTTATTTACAATAAATTTACTAAATTTATTCTTATTTTTTTATTATTATTTTTAATATTAAATAAATTTTATATTAAATATTAAATTAATTACAAAAAAATATATTAACAACAAAATAAATTAAGAAGATGAAATTAATAAAAAAAAAAGAAATTAAAAATTATTAAATTAAATGGGGTCGAAATGGGGTGAAAAAATAAGGGAAATTGAAAATCCGAAGGCGAAATTGAAAATCCGAAGGCGAAAATGGGGTCGAAAATGGGGTCGACGGTTCACCTGGGCTATCGTTATCCCACATAAACGAGGCGAATGCGGGATCTGTCTGTTGAAAATAGCCGACAAGCATCTCCAAAATGCATATTTTCTTTTGGTTTTCTTTATAAACTTCTAACATCTTACGATTCGCTTCCAGAATTTGCTCGTTTTGTTCTTAAATTTGCGCGTTTCGTTCTTCATTACGCACGTTGATTGCGTTTTGTTTTTCAATTCGGTGTTGCACGGCTAAAAGTTGCTACTGAATCGCAACGTAGCCGGCGGTAGTGGATTGTAACCCACTATGCCTATCCGACCCGTGCATGCGGTTCAAGCTACCGAGTCCGTAAAGATGGTTTCAGTCATCCGCAACAGAAGATTACAAAATAATTAAAATAAAATTAAAATATTACAAAAATAATTAGAATAAATATAAATAATTTAATGTAAATAAAAAATTTATAAAAATAAAAAATTGTTACCTGAATGAATATCTCATTCTTCTCTTCTAGAGTCAGCTCAATTGAACGGGAAGTATCGTCAGACGTTTTTGTTGGATCGACCTCCACGATCGCCATCTTCTCTTAGATGTTACGTTCGTATGTTTCACAGATTTTTTATCTTTTAAATCTACATACGAACAATACAGCCTAGTGTGAGTATTTATAAAGACCTCACCAGTTGAGACAGGTCGTCCCAAATTATTTTCCTAATCATATATTGAAATAAATTTTAAATAAATTTAAATATTTGAAATTACTTACCATTTTCTGTTGGATCTCGATTTTGGATTTTTGGCCCGACAAATGCTTGTGCAGGCCAAGACCAACCCGAGCGGAGTTGCGATTATTATAGGATTTGCTACTCCTCTCGTTAGACGTTTCTCTTCTCCAGCGGTATGTTATAATTTTGTACAGACTCAGGGAAATCCACCTGAGACGTTTGCCGGTTGTATGAATCGTGCTCAACATCCCTTTCATCCGCCATATGCAGACGGCATCAAACTCCTTTCGTACCACCAGGATGACCATAGATCTCAGGTGTACGATTGCTTTGAATTGAATAATAAAGTATTAATATGACTAAATTTAAAACTTTATAAAATAAATAAAACTTAAAAAATTTTACTTACCGCAAATCCGATGAAATATTTTTCCTGCGTTTCAGCAGGTACGACCGTCCAACTATAGTAGGGGCCGTCAAATTTATTTTTCAAAATCTTTGAAATTTGACATAGCCCATTTGTCGCAGTCAAACCTAATATTTTTATTATATAAAAATATTTAAATTTCATATAAATTTTAAATAATTAATTATAATTAATAAATTAAAATTTAAAAATGTTGTTACTTACCAAGTCGTATTTGGTGCCGGCACTGGAGACAACACTGTCAGTACTGGTTCCGCTTTGGGATTTGTAACAAACTATCAAGAGTGATAGTTTGTTCCTCCGTTCTTGTTTTGCATTCGGGAACATCTTACTCCTCATGCTCATCCGATTCCTGAAACTGTGGGGCAGGATCGGTTTCAAGAACGGAATGAGGGGTGAAGTTATATTGTGGAGGGAGGCGGGATGGTGAGAGGTTCGAGGAGGCCGAAGAGTTACCACGGCCGGAAGACGATGGGATTTGTATTCTTCCACGACCTCTCATCGACCTACCGCTATTTGCCATTTGGGTATTTGTGTTTTTTGGTGTGGGAAAGTTTTAAGTGTTTTGAGAGGATTTAGAAGTGTTGAAAATGTTTGAAGTGTGAAAATGAGGGGAAAAGAGTCACGTACTTATAGAGTTTTTGCGACCACGTAAATGGTCGCAAATCGGTGGCAAAATTCAAAGGGAAAACCTCGGCCAGACGTAGGGTTGCGATTTGCATCCTAACTGGATAAAGTCTCGGTGTCATTTTTTTACGACTGATTTGCAACCACCAATTAATTTGGTGGGAGTTTGAAAGTTTTTTGGATTTTCAACTCTCACCAAATTAATGATGGTCGAAAATCAGTCCCAATTTTGCGACTGATTAGCGACCACTTGTAATATTTGTGACCAATTTGCCACCACATTCCCAATACAGTGGCAATGTGGTGGCAAAGTAGTCGCAAATAATACCCTAAACCCTAAAAGTTTTGATTTTGGTGAATAAATTAAATTATATAAGATTGATAACTTGATTATAACTTGTACAAACTTCAATTACTAAGAAAACAACAACATTTGCCAAATTTACAAATCATTTACCTAAAACACTTAACACATTTCCTTAATCTTATACCTCTTATATACATTTCAAATGTTTTTAAAATTTAAATGAACACAAATATGATTTTGTATATATCTGACCATTTATAATGGTTAGTACTTACCTAAAAATGCAAATACAAGTTGTAAATATGGAAAATATTTACGAAAAATGTGAATTTACCCTATGTAGTCGCATAGTGGTTGCTATTTTGCGACTGATTTGCGCTGCAGTACAAATTTTGATCATGTGGTAGCAATTCAGTCGCATTTTTGCGACTCATTAGCGACCATCTGTAATATTTGTGATCAATTTGCCACCACATTCCCAATACAGTGGCAATGTGGTGGCAAATGAGTCACAATTAATACCCTAAAATCCTAAATTTTTTGATTTTGTTGAAAAAATTGAATTATATAAGATTGATAACTTGATTATAAGTTGTACAAACTTCAGTTACTAAAAAAACAACAACATTTACCAAATTTACCAAATTTACAAATCATTTACCTAAAACACTTAATACATTTCCTTAACCTTATACCTATTATATACATTTCAAATGTTTCTAAAATTTAAATGAATACAAATATGATTTCGTATATATTTGGGTACTTATAATGATTAGTACTTACCTTAAAATGCAAAAAGAAGTTGTAAATATGGAAAATACTTAGAGAAAATGTGAATTTACCCTATGTAGTCGCAAAATGGTCGCTATTTTACGACTGATTTGCGACTACCAATCAAATTTTAATCCTGTGATGGCAAATCAGTCGCAAATATGCGACTGATTTGCGACCATCTGTAATATTTGTGACCAATTTACCATCACATTCCTAATGTAGTGGCAATGTGGTGGTAAAGTAGTCACAATTAGTGTCATAAAACCTTAATTATATGGGTTTTGTGAATAAATTGAATTATATAAGCATCAAAAGTAAAAAATACATAAAACCTTAAATATATTAATTACATTTCTTCGTCCTCGTTATCATTTGAAGATGAAATATTACATTGAAATTCATCTTCTAGTTCGGCATCTTCGACATCGAAATCAATTTCTTCGATATGATTAACTCTATCGACCAAACGATCTACTTATATCTCTTGAACAACCATTACCTCTTCATCATTTTCTTGTTGCAACAAGTCAATCTCGTCTTTGTTTTTGTATTTTTCCAAAATGTTAGATCTAGGATTATCTTTCATAACACTGAATCATGTTTGTTTTGATGATGATTTGGTGTGCATATAGGGAATATAACAAACTTGATATGCTTGAGAGGCTGGTACATCATAATTAATGAAATATAAATTAGTTATATATTTATAACGAAATTATATTTAATTATTTACGTATGTACCTATTCTTAAATGGTCCATATTTGTAGTATTTTCCTGATGATAAGACATCAACGACGCCATTTTCCGGCTTTTGAGTTCCTTTCGAAAACGTAGGATCGTACCACTCACATTTAAAAAGCGTGATCTTCAAATTTAGAAGGCCGACATACTCAAATTGAATGATATCTGTTAAAAATCCGTATAAATCACCTTCATCAGATGCATCTAAGTAATTGTCTCCCTTGACAAAAATGCCGTAGTTACATGTCTTTCTCCTATGTCCTTGTTTCTTCGTGTGAAACATATAACCTCTTGTAAAATAGATTGGCCAAGTTGACGCTTTATTCATCGGCCCTTGAACTAATTCTTGAGCCCATATCGGAAAGACGCATGGATCTGTGGAAGTGCATGCATTGACCTATGATCATATATATATATAAAAGTTAGTATTTCAAAATTAAAAAATTTAATATAATATACATGTCAATTAATTAAACATATATAATCTCGAACTCATATGTGGAACTCTTCCTCTCTTTTCGATCAAATGTCATATTCCGAAAGATATGGATACGTACAACGAATATGATCTTCAAACATGCTACAAAATTAAATATGAAAAAATAATATATATTGCTTGATTACAATGATATTGAAATGTAATAAATGCAATTGTTCTCATAGTATTTACCTCTCTAGTGGCCAAAAATATTTACAATTCCGCAAAACATATGCATGTACATATTTGTATTCTTTTTCGGAGAACCATATTTCTTTACATTTACCACTTGGACGATCCATGTGCGTAAATATATCTGGCACTCTGGGATCCGGATATACAGGGTCACCTTCATTAAATCTTGTAGACTTGTATATATATATATATATATTACATGATATATTCAACACAAAAATTTAATTATTTATTATTCGTAATAAAATAATTAATTAATAAACAAAAGAATTTATGGTACCTGTTTTTTGTGTGTATGTGGGCAGCAAAGTAATGCTCCGAGAAGTAAGATATCTCATCATTCATATATGATTCAATAATCAACCCTACAGAATATCGTTTGTTCTTCGTCTTGCTTTTCAGTTTTTAAAAAAATCTTTCAAATAGATACATCCACCTATATTGCACAGGTCCACCCAGTTCAGTTTCATATGGTAGCTGTATAGGAAAGTGCTCCATGACGTCGAAAAATGGAGGTGGAAAGATCTTCTCCAAATTGCACAAAATTATGACTATGTTATCCTTCAGAATTCGGACATGGCTTTGTTGTCATGATCTGGATCATAGATCACGGAAAAATCCTCCAATCTCTATATATATTACCATATAAAATTAATTAGTACATGTAATTATTATTAATTTATGTACTTATAGTATAAAATATATTTATTAGTATATATACCTGATAATGTTAGATGAACGTTTCGTGGTAAAAATTTTGCAAATATAAAAGGGAGAAGCCTTTCTATAAAAACATGGCAGTCATGACTTTTCATGCCCGAGAACTTCAGTCCATCCATATCCACACAATTTGCTAAATCTGCCGCGTAGTCGTCTGGAAATTTGACATCATTTTTGATACATTCTAATATGCGTTCTTTGGCTTTTTGTGTCAATCGAAATATAGGGAATGGAGCATTGCCCCGATCATCCACGTGCAACTCTTTTCGAGAGCAAAACTTTGCAATATCCAACCTTGACTTACCTGTATCTTTTGATTTCTCTTTCACATTTATAACAGTATTAATGATGTTATCAAAGAAATTCTTCTCTATATGCATCACATCAAGATTATTGTCGAAGGCTAAGATCCGTCCAGTATGGCAAATCCCAAAATATGCTTTCTTTGTGTCAATTATGCCAGCTGTTGTAACCTTCTTCTTTACTTCATGACCGTTTCCTCCGCAATCAGATGTTCTTAGAGGATTGACAGTTTTTATTTGCTCGTATAAAACTTGTTCGCCTGTCAATGATTGTGGAGGATAGTCATTCAAATCGTGCTTCCCCTTTAAAAAATTTGTTTTATTTTTCTGTAACGGGTGACCCTTATGAAGAAACCTTTTGTGACAATCAAACCAACATGTCTTTCTACCATTTGGTAATTGAAATGTCTTTATATCATCCATACAAATTGGACAAGCCAGTATACCATGCGTTGTCCATCCTGACAACATTCCATAAGTGGGAAAATCACGTATCGTCCACAATAACACGACTTTTAGATTGAAATTTTGATTCAACAATAAATCGTATGCATCAACTCCCGTAGACCACAATTCTTTCAACTCATCAATCAAAGATCGGAGGAATATATCCAGACTAGCACGTGGATGATTTGGCCATGAATTCAGAATTGTTAGAAACAAGTGCTCTTTCTTCATACACATATTCGGTGGCAAGTTATATGGAGTGATAATCACAGGCCATAATGAATGATTACGAGACATCCCAAATGGATTGAACCCATCAGTACATAAGCCAAGATAAATGTTTCGAGATTCAGCAGCAAATCTAGGATGTAGATATTGAAAAAATTTCCACTCCGTAGCATCAGATGGATGACTCATTTCTCCGTCTTCTACTTCATCTTCTGCGTGGGACCTCATTGCCTCTGCGGTTTTCTTGCTTTGATACATTCTTTTAAGTTTGTCGCCTATAGGTAAATACCACATACGACTAAAAGGTATTCTCGTCCTGCCCTCGCTTGGCTTATATCGGGGGGAATCGCAAAATTTGCATTTTTCCCATTTCTCATCTTCTTTCCAGAAGATCATACAATTGTGAACACACATGTCAATTGTATAAAACGGGAGGCCTAAATTTCGCATCAATTTTTCGGTTTCATAATATGAACCCGTTGCCTAATTATTCTCGGGCAAATATTCTGTAAACAGCTCTGCCCAAGAATCCATGTATTTTTCTGGTAGATTAAAATCAGGCTTAATGTTCATGAACCGAGCAGCTAAAGATAACTGTGAGTGCCCGTCATGACAACCATCATACAATGGATTTTTCGCAACTTCTAACATGTTGTAAAAAATTTGTGCTTCTTCATTAGGTTCTTCTTCATTATTATATTCTTCCTCGTTCTGATTATAGTACTGATCAGTTGTACTCTCACGAAATGCATCCGTCACTATTTCAACATATCTATTACCGCATGTACAAAGTGTTTCATCACTAGTATCACACGTACCTCCCTGATTTCTTTGGACATCACCCCGACTATTCGTCCCTAACTGAACATTCATCTCTTCTCTATGTTTATACCAAATATAATAATTTGGCATAAATCCTCGACTATATAGTGGCTCCATATTATCCGTCCCGGAATAAATTTATCGTTTTTGAAATTAATACATGGACAGAAAAACTTACCTCCGCTACTTTGAGATATTGGTTGACTACTTGCAAAATTCATGAACTGCTTCATGCCTTATGCAAATTCCGCCGATATATTTCTTTTTTGATTTTCAATCCTTTTGTACATTCAATCTCTCGAATTATTATAATTTCCCCACATGTTTGAAGTTTTTTTTTCCTTTCAATTATACAAATGAGAGAATGGGATGGGGGCATATATATAAGATTTTGCCACTACTTTCCCACTATTTTGCGACCACAATAGTGTAGTCGCTTAAAAGTTGGTATACCTAACACGCACATGTTTTTTATGTTGTCACTTTGCCACCACTTTGTGACTGAAGAGCCACTCCAAATGTAGTCGCAAATTGGTCGCATATTTAGCGACCAATATGCGACTAACATGTGGTTCTTCCACACGTAGTCGCTAATCAGTCGTAGTTTAGTTACTGAATGGTTGCGTATTGTAACCAATATGTGATACAAGCCTCGATTCAAGGCTTGGATGCGCGTGGGCTGTTTGGAGAAGTTTAGGTGAGAAACTCGACCTTAGACTTCTTGGATAGGGGTTTTTGGGTTGGTATTCGATGGAAAGATGAAGTGAACCACACGAGGGGTGATGAACCTCGTGACAAATCACAAACTTAGAGCTAGCAGGGCTGGTCTCAACTAGATTCTAAGCGCACAAGATTCTTGAGAGAAAACTTGTTGGGGAAAAAGTTCTATCTTTATTAATATCAAAAAGGTTGTCGAACTACAATGCAGGAAGGAGCCTTATTAATATGCTCGACAGCTTGACCTTCTAGGGTCGACCCAAATAAGAAAAGGAAAACTTACAAAAGTGCACAAAGGAAAAGATACAAAAGTGTATAATCGAAAAAAGGACCTATTCCTAAAATGTCTTTGACTCAATAAAGTAAATATTCTAGATCCTACCCTGAAAAACAGAAAGAGGCATATATTCGAATTGAAACTTACCTTAACTTACCTCATGGCCAAGAAATGGAAGGTGGCCGTCCTTGTGGCATGCACGCGCCTTGCTCCTAATCTTTGACTTGGAGTAGGGTTAAGAATCTTTGGGCCCTGACCTCTCTTGCCACTAAAGCCCAAGTCTCTGATGTCCCTTGTGTTGTTGAGAAGCCATTGGACTCTTCCTTGCACTTTTGGCCCATTGTCCTTAGTCGATCTTCCTCTAGGAGCTTGTTGACCCATAAGCTGAATTTGTGGAAGAGTGCCCTTGATCTGCTTCTTGTCATTGCTCCTTGAGGTACCACTGGTGTAGATACTTCCTCTAGGTTCATGTCCTGGAGCTGGTAGCTCATTTGGTCCGAGTCCTCTTGTGTAGAAGTGGAGATGCGCATGTACTCGGCTGGATCGGCTGTACCGGCTGGATCGGCTGTACCGGCTGGATTGTGCGAGGTACTGGCCGGAATGCCTTCAGGACCGGCCAAGTTGATCCCGGAGTTGGCGGCCGCACCAGAGGGACCAGCGGTGTCATCCACGTCCCCACCAAGTGTGCCGGAAGCCTGGGTCTCTCCGCCGGCAATGCTGGTTGCTCTGGTCCTATTGGTCGAGGGTCCGGCGGTACTGCTTGGACCGGCAGGCGTGCCAGATGGCCCGGCTGTCTCGGGCAAGCTTCCTGGTCGGCCAGTCTGATCTCCTGGCTGGATGTACGACCCGATGTCCTCATCATCCCCTCCCTCTTCAGTAGGTTTTGTCCTCAAAATTGGTTCATCTGCATGGAAAGGGGCTAAGTCAGTAACATTGAACGTATTGGACACATTAAACTCACCTGGTAGCTCGATCCGGTAGGCGTTGTTGTTGATCCTCTCGAGCACTCTGAATGGTCCATCTCCTCTTGGTGCTAGCTTGGAACTCCTTAGGTTTGGGAACCTCTCCTGCCGTAGGTGTAGCCACACCCAATCGCCTGGTTGAAAGATCACCTCCTTTCTTCCCTTGTTGGCATGAGTCACGTACTGTCCGGTCCTCTTCTCCAAGTTTTCTGCTACCTTCTGGTGTAATCTCCTTATGAACTCTGCCTTGGATGCTCCATTGAGGTTGGTCATCTCAGCTGGTGGTAGTGGTGTTTGCTCCAATGGGGTGAGAGGATTGAAGCTTCTTGGTTGCTGAGTGCACGGCTCAGTTGTGAGCGAACTCTATGAATGGCAGGCAGTCCACCCAAGTCTTTAGGTTCTTCCCTAGTGTAGTTCTGAGAAGAGTTGATAGTGTCCTGTTGACAACTTCAGTTTGGCCATCGGTTTGAGGATGGCAAGTGGTAGAGAAGAGTAGCTTCGTGCCTAGCTTTCTCCAGAGGGTCCTCCAGAAATGACTGAGGAACTTGGTGTCCCTGTCTGATACGATGGTCCTTGGCACTCCATGAAGCCATACTACCTCCCTGAAGAACAGCTCAGCTGTTTGTGTGGCATCATTGACATTGGCACATGGAATGAAGTGTGCCATCTTGGAGAATCTGTCCACCACTACAAAGATTGCATCTTTGTGGTTGATCTTGGCAGACCTAGAACAAAATCCATCGAGATGTCCACCCATGGATGTGGGTATGGGCAGTGGGAGATACAACCCGTGAGGTTGCACTCGGACTTTGCCTTCTTGCAAGTGATGCATCTTGCACAATGAGCTTCTACTGTCCTCTTGATGTGTGGCCAGTAGAAGTGCTCCTTGACCACTGCTAGAGTCTTGTCGACACCAAAGTGGCCCATGAGTCCTCCTCCATGAGCTTCTCGGATGATAAGCTCCCTTAATGATCCTTGTGGTATGCACAGCCTTCTTTCTCGGAACAAGAATCCCTCATGGATGTAGAACTTGCCATGACTCCCTGTGCCACACTCCTTGTAGCTCTCAGCAAAGTCAGGATCATCCTTGTATAGGTCCTTGATGTGCTTGAATCCTAGAAACCTCCTTGATAGTGCATCGGCTACCACATTATCTTTGCCCTTCTTGTACTTGATGATGTACGGGAAGGTCTCTATGAACTCCATCCACCTGGCATGTCTCCTCTTGAGATTGGTTTGCCCTCTGAGGTGTTTGAGAGTCTCATGATCAGTGTGGATCACAAACTCCTTGGACAGCAAGTAATGCTGCCAAGTCTCCAATGCTCGGACAAGGGCATAAAGCTCCTTGTCATAAGTGGGGTAGTTCAGTGAGGCACCACCTAGCTTCTCACTGAAGTATGCCACTGGTCTCCCTCCTTGGGTTAGCACTGCTCCTATGCCTATTCCAGAGGCATCACACTCCACTTCAAATGTCTTGTTGAAGTCGGGCAGGACTAGCACTAGTGCATGTGTAAGGCTGTCCTTCAAGGCCTGGAATGCCTTCTCCTGAGCTTCTCCCCAGCTGAATCCCACGTTCTTCTTCACTACTGCCGTCAATGGTGAGGCAATACTGCTGAAGTTGGGCACGAATCTCCTATAGAAGCTAGCCAGTCCGTGGAAGCTCCTTACTTGGCTGATGTTGCCTAGTGTTGGCCATTTTTGTATGGCTCGAATCTTCTCTTCATCAACCTGTAGGTCCTGTGAACTTACAACAAAACCTAAAAAGACAAGTTTATCAGTACAAAAGATGCACTTCTTGAGATTGGCATAAAGCTCTTCTTGTCGAAGGGTTTTAAGTACCATCTCAAGATGTGTGAGGTGTTCCCGTAGGCACTTACTATAAACTAGTATGTCATCAAAGTAAACTACTACAAACTTACTGATGTATGCCCTAAGAACTTGGTTCATAAGGCGCATGAAGGTGCTTGGGGCATTAGTCAAGCCAAATGGTATGACTGTCCACTCGTAGAGCCCTTGCTTTGTCTTGAAAGCAGTCTTCCATTCATCACCTTCTTTCATCCCGACCTGGTGGTATCCACTCTTGAGGTCTATCTTGGAGAAGACCGTGGCTCCACTCAGCTCATCTAGCATGTCATCCAGCCGTGGTATTGGATGCCGGTACTTGACCGTGATGTTGTTGATTGCTCGGCAGTCCACGCACATGCGCCAAGTCCCATCCTTCTTGGGCACTAGTAGCACTGGTACGACACATGGACTGAGGCTCTCTCGAACATATCCTTTCTCCAGGAGCTCCTTGACTTGCTTCTCAAGCTCCTTGGACTCCTCTGGACTCATCCTGTAGGCTGGCCGGTTGGGCAGGGCTGCTCCGGGCACTAGATCAATCTGGTGTTCTATGCCACGTAAAGGAGGCAAGCCTGCTGGTATCTCCTCTGGAAATACATCCTGGAACTTGTTGAGGAGAGTTGCTACTTCAGGAGGTAGCTCTACCTGTTCCTTTTCTACATTCAACACTTCCTTGAAAACCATTAGTAACATTAAATCCTTCGAGGCTAAAGCTCTCCGGACATGGCTTGGTTGAATAAGAAAATTAGACTTGATAAGTTTCTTTTCCTTACTCATTTGGAGTTGTAGCTCATGTACCTGGGCAGGTGTAAGAGGAGCCAAGCTGACCTTTCTTTTGTCATGCACAAAAGTGTAGAGATTAGTTCGGCCATCATGCTTGGTCTCTTTGTCAAACTGCCATGGTCTTCCTAGCAGAAGATGGCCAGCTTGCATGGGCACCACGTCGCACATGACTTGGTCTTGGTACTTGCCCACACTAAATGGCACAGTGACTTGCTCATGGATCTTGAGCTCCACTTTGTCATCCAACCATCTCAGTCTATATGGTCGAGGATGCCTTGTCTTCTCTAGACCTAGCTTATCAACCATATATGCACTAGCAACGTTAGTGCAAGAACCACCATCTATGATGAGGTTACATACCTTGCCCTTGATGGTGCAACGGCTGTGGAAGATGTTCTCCCTTTGGATGGTCTCTGAAGGATCCACCATTGCACTGAGGATACGTCTAGTGACCAGCACTTCCCCCACATCAGGGTACTCAATGTCACCATACTCTCCTTCTGGTTCATAGTCCTCTTCATCTTGGGACTCATATTCTCCAGCCTCCGTAATCAGCATGACTCGGTTGTTTGGGCACTCCCTTGAGATGTGTCCACATCCCCTGCACTTGAAACAAGTGATGTCACATGATCTTTGAGGGTTAGAAGACTTACCAGGCTCTCTCTGGTCATGGGTGGGTTTAGGAGGCTTGCTCTTGAACCTTGACTCGATCTCTATGCTCTTGCCTTTGTCTACGGGCTTGGGCATGTTGCTTGGTGCCCAAGGTGTCTTAGGCTTGCTGCGGATGTCTTGGCTCTTACGTTTGATGTGCTGCTCAGCTTGGACAGATAGGTGGAACAAGTCTTTGAAGTCATTGTAGATTTGCCTTTCCACCTTGCGGCTGATCCTTTCTTGGAGTCCATCCAAGAATTGTGCCATCAATGCTTCTTCATCATCATTGAGCTCCAATCTGTTCCTTAGCTTCTCGAACTCTTCATAGTACTCCTCTACTGATCTAGTACCCTGCTTAAGAGTACGAAAATGACGTTGCAAGTCTCTATGAAAGTAAGGTGGAACAAACCTTTGTCCCATGAGGTCTTTCATGTCGACCCATGAGTCTACGGGCCTCATTCTCTTCCTCCTTCTGTCAGATACCTTACGATCCCACCAGATGAGGGCATTGAGACTTGCAATGTGTTGTGAGTTGTGCTACTGCCATTGAGACTCTCCTAGGTCCTGGTTGGTTGTAATGATCAAAGATATGATCCATTCTTCTCTCCCAATCTAGGTAAGCCTCGGGGTCTACTTTTCCTGGAAAACTTGGAGGAGTTAGCTTAACATCAGGATGAGTTACCCGGTTATAGGCATGTTCATCTCCATCCTCATGATGTCTAGGAGGCATTCTTGGTCTCTGGCGAAGGCCATATGGCTCAAAGCCATCATCTTCTGCCTCTGGTTGCCGTAGAGGTCCTCTCGGCCTATGGTGATAGTTATGAGGTTGTGTGTCCTCATCTCCATCTGGCTGGGGTTCCTCCTGTTCGTGCCGTGTCCTAAGGTGCTCAGGACCCTCAGAATGGTCTTGCTCAGCTCTCACGTGCCTTATGGCCTGGAATCTCACCGGTCTTTCCACGCGCTCCAACCTCTCGCCTATGGATGCGAGTTGTGTTTGGAGTGTGGTGAACATGGCCATCATGGCTTCGGTTGCTTCTCTATTTTCTTCTGCCATTGTGTGCTACAAAGAAAGAAGACAAGTTAGGATGCTCCTAAATTATTAGGAGGGTTTTCTATTTATAAGGATTCGAAAATTTTGCAAAAAGGAAAAAATTTGAGAATTGGAAATTCAAAGATATGAAGATTTGAGAAAAAGAAACTTTCTTGACAACTTGTGCTAGCTGTCCAATTCGAATTCTTTTAGTATTTTTTCTATTTTCTTTTTCTTTTCTTTTTAATTTAACTTAAAAATAAAGTAAATATGATTTAAACAAAAAGGAAAATGTGAATGGCAATGCAAAAGTGAATCTAAACACTAGTGATACACGTAGAAGGCTATATGCACTCAGTTTGGAGTTTGATGTTATTTTTTTGATTTTTCTTGAATGCGACTTAAACTAATGCAAGAACTAAAAATAAAACAAGCAAAAGGATAGAAAAAACCTGGTTTAGGAGCTTTAAGCTCTGATACCAAAATGATACAAGCCTTGATTCAAGGATGTATGCGCGTGGGCTGTTTGGAGAAGTTTAGGTGAGAAACTCGACCTTAGACTTCTTGGATAGGGGTTTTTGGGTTGGTATTCGATGGAAAGGTGAAGTGAACCATACGAGGGGTGATGAACCTCGTGATAAATCACAAACTTAGAGCTAGGAGGGCTGGTTTTAACTAGGTTCTAAGCTCACAAGATTCTTGAGAGAAAACTTATTGGGGAAAAAGTTCTATCTTTATTAATATCAAAAAGGTTATCAAACTACAATGCTGGAAGGAGCCTTATTATTATGCTCGACAGCTTGACCTTCTAGGGTCAACCCAAATAAGAAAAGGAAAACTTACAAAAGTGCACAAAGGAAAAGATACAAAAGTGTATAATCGAAAAAGGACATATTCCTAAAATGTCTTTGACTCAATAAAGTAAATATTCTAGATCCTACCCTGCAAAATAGAAAGAGGCATATATTCGAATTAAAACTTACCTTAACTAACCTCATGGCCAAGAAATGGAAGGTGGCCGTCCTTGTGGCATGCATGCGCCTTGCTCCTAGTCTTCGACTTGGAGTAGGGTTAAGAATCTTTTGGCCCTGACCTCTCTTGCCACTAAAGCCCAAGTCTCTGATGTCCCTTGTGTTGTTGAGAAGCCATTGGACTCTTCCTTGCATTTTTGGCCCATTGTCCTTAGTCGATCTTCCTCTAGGAGCTTGTCGACCCATAAGCTGAATTTGTGGAAGAGTGCCCTTGATCTGCTTCTTGTCATTGCTCCTTGAGGTACCACTGGTGTAGATACTTCCTCTAGGTGCATGTCCTGGAGCTGGTAGCTCATTTGGTCCGAGTCCTCTTGTGTAGAAGTGGAAATGCGCGTGTACTCGGCTGGATCGGCTGTACTGGCTGGATTGTGCGAGGTACTGGCCGGAATGCCTTCAGAACCGGCCAAGTTGATCCTGGAGTTGGCGACATCACCAGAGGGATCGGCGGTGTCATCCACGTCGCCACTAAGTGTGCCGGAAGCTTGGGCCTCTCCGCCGGCAATGCTGGTTGCTCTGGTCCTTGTGGTCGAGGGTCCGGCGGTATTGCTTGGGCCGGCAGGCGTGCCAGATGGTCCGGCTGTCTCGGGCAAGCTTCCTGGTCTGCCAGTCTGGTCTCCTGGCTGGATGTACAACCTGATGTTCTCATCATTTGGTCACACCACAAACCCATTATATCAAAGTAAATCCTCTGGGCACATGGACATTTCACCTATTTTGTTTAACCATATAGGAGATTTCCATTTGGAGCCACAAGACGGTAATGAGGCACACCATCAAGTCACGCCAACGTCAAAAGACCAAGTGTTTTTTTCTTTTTTCTTGCAATTCTCATTTATTTGGATCATTAGATCTAGTTGAAGAATTTCTATACAAAATTCCACTACAGCCGTGTAACATTTACTCCTTTTCAATATTAATAAAGAGATACAGTTTTTTTTCAAATCAAAAACCATATGAGTTCAATCATTAGCGTGTGAGGCCACCTTAGGCTAGACTTCTTGTGTTTTATGTGAGATTTCTCACCTTCTTTTTGGTGTAGTTTGAACCAACTGCATTTCTCTTTCACTACAAGAAAACATAAGGTTTTCTGACAGTATTTTTAACCGTTTTAAAATCATCGGAAATTACCGATGATAGACTCGTCTTTGGGAAATTGATGGTATTACCCATGGTGATAAGGGCATCAGATCGTCTGGCCAGTCAGAACACCAGAATAGCTGACCAGAATGGTTGCCCGAGACAGCCAGGCCATTTGGCATATCTGCCGGCCCACGTGGTACCGCCGGCCCTATGACCAGCCAGGCCGGGCCGATCAATATTTCCGGCGGAGAGGCCCAAACCTCCGGCCCAACTGGCGGCGACGTGAATGACACCGCCGGCCCAACTGGTGACACCGCCGGCTCAGGAATCAACTTGGCCGGCTCCAATGACAACTCGGCCGGCTCCGATGAGAACTCGGCCAGCTCCTCGCACAGTCCAGCCAATCTAGCCGATTGCATCACCATTTCCACATCTACACAAGGGGACTCGGATCAGCTAAGCTACCAGCTTCAAGACATGAACCTGGATGAAGTCTCTACACCAGTGGTGCCACCAGGAGCCATGACAAGGAACAGAATAAGGGCACTCTTACACAAGTTCAGTTTGTGGGTAAACAAGCTCCTAGAAGATGATTGACAAGGAGCATTGGGCCAAGAGTACAAGGAAGAGTCCAAAGGCTTCTCATCATTGCAAAGGACTCCAGAGACTTGGGCTTTCATGGCAAAAGAAGTCAGGGCCCAACAATTCATAACCCTACTCCAAGTCAAAAACTAGGAGCTAGGCACGTGCATGCCACAAGGACGACCACCTTCCATTTCTTGGCCGAAAGGTAAGAATGGTAAGTTTTCATTTATATACTTGCCTTTTCTATTTTGCAGGTAGGAATTAGAAGTTTTACATTTTTGAGTCAAGAACAATTTAGGTAGTAGTCATTTTTCGGTTATTTCCTTTTTGTAATTTTCCTTGTGCACTTTTGTAATTTTTTCATTTTTATTTTGAGTCGACTCTAGAAGGTCAAGGCTGCCGAGAATATTAATAAGACTCCTTCAGCATTGTAGTTTGACTACTTTTTGATATTAATAAAGATAGAACTTTCTTCCTGCGAGTTTTCTCTAAACATTTGTGCGCTTAGAACCATAGTCGATACCAACCCTCCTAGCTTCTATGTTGTGATTTATCACGAGGTTCATCATCCTTCGTGTGGTTCACCTCACCACTCCATCCAATACCCACCAGAAAACCCCTATCCAGAAGCCTAAGGTCAAGTTTCTCACCTAATCTTCTCCAAGCAGCCCACGCGTGTTACGGCCTTGATTCAAGGCTTGTATCATTTTGGTATCAGAGCTTAAGCTCTTAAAACTAGGTTTTTTCTATCCTTACTTTAATCTTAATTCCAGTTCGTGCATTAGTTTAAGTTTCATTAAAAAAACCAAAAAATAGCATCTAGATTCAAACCGATTGCATCTAGCTCATATGTCTATCACTAAGGTTTAGATTCATTCTTTGCATTGCAACTTTGTTTTTCCTTTTTTTAACCATATTTCCATTATTATTTAAGTTAAAATAAAAAAAATGAAAACGAACAAGAAAAATCGACCAAAAGAATCTAGGATATTTGCGCATTAATTGTTAGAAGTTTCCTTTTTTCTACTTTTTCCTTTTTCAAATTTTTCCTTTTTCTTGTTACATCTCCTATAAAAGAAAATCTCCTAATCGATTCTTAGGAGCAATTAAATTGTTTTTTCTTCTTGTAGCACACAATGGCAGAAGGAAATCAAGATGCAACCGACGCCATGATGGCCATGTTCACCACCCTCCAATCACAACTCGCATCAATCGGCGAGAGGTTGGAGCGTGTGGAAAGGCCGGTGATATTCCAGGCCATAAAGCACGTGAGGGCTGACCAAGAACCTGCTGAAGGTCCTGATCACCCTAGGACACGGCCAGAGCAGGAGGAGCCCCAGCCGGATGGAGATGAGGACGCACAGCCTCACGGCTATCACCCTAGACCGAGAGGACCTCTACAGCAACCAGAAGTAGAGGGCAATGACTACGAGCCCTATGGTCATCACCAGAGACCAAGGATGCCCCCTAGACATCATGAGGATGGAGATGACTATGCCTATAATCGGGTAAATAGTCATGATGTCAACCTAATACCTACTAGTTTTGCAGGAAAAGTAGACCCCGAGGCCTATCTAGATTGGGAAGGGAGGATGGATCACATCTTTGACCATTACAACCAACCAGGCCCTAGGAGAGTCTCCATGGAAATAGCACAACTCACGGATAATGCCCTCATCTGGTGGGATCGTGAGGCTTTTGACCGTAGGAGAAGGAGACTAAGGCCCGTAGACTCTTGGATCGACATGAAAGACCTCATGAGGCAAAGGTTTGTTCCACCTTATTTACATAGGGATTTGCAACGATGTTTTCGTACTCTTAAACAGGGCACAAGATCAGTAGAGGAGTACTACGAGGAGTTTGAAAGGCTAAGGAACAGGCTAGAGCTCAATGACGATGAGGAGGCATTGATGGCTCAATTCTTGGATGGATTGCAAGAGAGGATCAGCTGAAAGGTGGAGAGACAAATCTACAAAGATTTTAAGGACTTGTTCCACCTGCCTGTCCAGGCTGAGCAGCACATCAGGCGTAAGGGCCAAGACCTACGCAGCAAGCCTAAGGCACCTTGGACACCAAGCATTGGCACCAAGCCCGTAGACAAGGGCAAGAGTGTAAAAATGAATCACGGTTCAAGAGCAAGCCTCCTGAGCAAACCCGTGACTAGAGAGAACCTAGTAAGTCTTCTAACCCTAGAGATCACGTGACATCACTTGTTTTAAGTTTAGGGGTCGCGGTCACATCTCAAGAGAGTGCCCAAACAACCGGGTCATGCTGATCACGGAAGCTGGAGAGTATGAGTCTCAACATGAAGAGGACTTTGAACCAAACGGAGAATACGGTAACATTGAGTACCCTGATGTGGGGGAAGTGCTGGTCACTAGACGTATCATCAGTGCAATGGTAGATCCCTCCGACACCATATAAAGGGAGAACATCTTCCACCGCCGGTGCACCATCAAGGGCAAGGTATGTAACCTCATCATAGATGGTGGTTCTTGCACTAATGTGGCTAGTGCGTATATGGTTGATAAGCTAGGTCTAGAGAAGACAAGGCACCCCCGACCATATAGACTGAGATGGCTCGATGACAAGGTGGAGCTCAAGATCCATGAGCAAGTAACCGTGCCATTCAGTGTGGACAGATACCAGGACCAGGTAGTATGTGATGTAGTACCTATGCAAGCTGGCCATCTTCTGCTAGGAAGGCCATGGCAGTTTGACAAGGAGACAAGGCATGATGACCGAACCAATCTCTACACATGTGTGCACGACAAGAGAAAAGGTCAGCCTAGCTCCTGTCACACATGCCCAGGTACATGAGCTTCAACAGAAAATGAGTAAGGAAAAGAAACTCATTAAATATAACTTTCTCATTCAACCTAGTCATGTCCGGAGCGCTTTAGCGTCAAAGGATTTAATGTAACTAATGATGTTCAAAGAAGTTTTAAGTGCAGAGAAAGAACAGGTAGAGCTGCCTCCTGATATATCAGCCCTGCTCAACAAGTTCCAGGATATATTCCCTAAGGAGATACCAGTAGGCTTGCCTCCCTTACGCGGCATAGAGCATCAGAACGATATCGTGTCCGGAGCAGCCTTACCCAATCGACCAGCCTACCGGATGAGTCCAGAGGAGTCCAAGGAGCTTGAGAAGTAGGTTAAGGAGCTCTTGGAGAAAGGCTATGTTCGAGAGAGCCTCAGTGCATGTGCAGTGCTGCTAGTCCCTAAGAAGGATGGGACTTGGTGAATGTGTGTGCACTGCCGAGCAATCAACAACATCACAGTCAAGTACCGGCATCCTATACCACGACTGGATGACATGCTGGATGAACTGAGTGGAGCCACGGTCTTTTCCAAGATAGACCTCAAGAGTGGACACCACCAAGTTAGAATGAAAGGTGATGAGTGGAAGACTGCTTTCAAGACAAAGCAAGGGCTCTACGAGTGCACAGTCATGCCATTTGGCTTGACTAATGCCCCAAACACCTTCATGCGCCTTATGAACCAAGTTCTTAGGGCGTACATCAGTAAGTTTATAGTGGTTTATTTTGATGATATACTCGTTTATAGTAAGTGCCTACGGGAACACCTTACACATCTTGAGATGGTACTTAAAACCCTTCGACAAGATGAGCTTTATGCCAATCTCAAAAAGTGCACCTTTTGTACTGACAAGCTTGTTTTCTTAGGCTTTTTTGTAAGTTCACAGGGCTTAAAGGTTGATGAAGAAAAGATTCGAGCCATACAAGAGTGGCCAACACTGAGCAACATCAGCCAAATGAGGAGCTTCCACGGTCTGGCCAGCTTCTACAAAAGATTCGTGCCCAACTTCAGCAGTATTGCCTCACCATTGATGGTAGTAGTGAAGAAGAATGTGGGATTCAGCTGGGAAGAAGCTCAAGAGAAGGCATTCAAGGCCTTGAAGTACAACCTCACGCATGCACCAGTGCTAGTCCTGCCCGACTTCAACAAGACGTTTGAAGTGGAGTGTGATGCCTCTGGAATAGGCATAGGAGCAGTGCTAACCCAAGGAGGAAGGCCAGTGGCATACTTCAGTGAGAAGTTAGGTGGGGCCTCACTGAATTACCCCACCTACGACAAGGAGCTCTATACCCTAGTCCGAGCCTTGGAGACTTGGCAACATTACTTGTTGTCCAAGGAGTTTGTGATCCACACTGATTACGAGACTCTGAAGCACCCTAAAGGGCAAACCAATCTCAAGAGGAGACATGCCAGGTGAATGGAGTTTATAGAAACCTTCCATTACGTCATCAAGTACAAGAAGTGCAAGGATAATGTGGTAGCCGATGCACTATCAAGGAGGTTTGCCTTGATATCTACAATGGAAGCAAAGGTTTTAGGATTCAAGCACATCAAGGACATGTATAAGGATGATCTTGACTTTTTTGAGAGCTTCAAAGAGTGTGGCACATGGAGTCATGGCAAGTTCTACATCCATGATGGGTTCTTGTTCCGAGAAAGAAGGTTGTGCATACCACAAGGCTATGAGAGCTCATCAGCTGAGAAGCTCATGGAGGAGGTCTTATGGGCCACTTTGGTGTTGAGAAAACACTAGCAGTGGTCAAAGAGTACTTCTACTGCCCAGACATCAAGAGGTCAGTAGAAGCCCATTGTGCAAGGTGCATCACTTGCAAGAAGGCGAAGTCCCGAGTGCACCCTCACGGGTTGTATCTCCTTCTGCCCATACCTACACATCCATGGGTGGACATTTCCATGGACTTCATTCTAGGTCTGCCCCAGATCAACCACAAAGATGCTATCTTTGTAGTGGTGGACCGATTCTCCAAGATGGCATATTTCATCCCATGTGCCATGCAAACCGCCGAGCTGTTCTTCAGGGAGATAGTATGGCTTCATGGAGTGCCAAGGACCATCATGTCTGACAGAGACACCAAATTTCTCATCCATTTATGGAGGACCCTCTAGAAGAAGTTAGGCACGAAGCTGCTCTTCTCTACCACCTGCCATGCTCAAACCGATAGCCAAACCAAAGTAGTCAACCGAATATTGTCGACCCTTCTCAAGATTACACTAGGGAAGAACCTCAAGAATTGGGTGGAGTGCCTGCCATTCATAGAATTCGCATACAACCGAGCCATGCACTCAGCAACCTAGAAGACCCCTTTTGAAGTAGTCTACGGCTTCAACCCCCTAACACCTTTGGAGCAAACGCCACTACCACCAGCAGAGATGACCAACCTCAACGGAGCATCCAAGGCGGAGTTCATAAAGAAGATACAGCAGAAGAAAGTAGAAAACTTGGAGAAGAGGACCGGGCAGTACGTGACTCACGCCAACAAATGAAGAAAAGAGATGATTTTTCAACTAGGCGATTGGGTGTGGCTACACCTACGGCAGGAGAGGTTCCCCAACCTAAGGAGTTCCAAGCTGACCCCAAGAGGAGATGGACCATTCAAAGTGCTGGAGAGGATCAGCAACAACGCCTACCGGATCCAGATTCCATGTGAGTTTAATGTGTCTAACACATTCAACGTAACTGATTTAGCTCCTTTCCATGCAGATGAACCAGTTTTGAGGTCAAAACCTACTGAAGGGGGAGGGGATGATGGGGTCATCAGATCGTATGGCCGGCGGCTAGGAGAATAGATTGGCCGACAAGGGAGCTTGCCCAAGACAGCTGGGCCATTTGGCGCGTCTGCCGGTCCAAGCCATACCGCCAGGCCTACGACCTGCCGGGCCGGACCGACCAACATTTCCGGGGGAAAGACCCAAACCTCTGGCCCAACTAGCGGCAACGTAGATGACACCGCCGGCCCAATTGGTGATGCCACCGCCGGCCCAATTGGTGATGCCACCGGCACCGGAATCAACCTGGCCGACTCCGATGACAATTCGGCCAATACCTCGCACAGTCCAGCCGATCCAGCCTATCCAGCCGATTGCACCACCATTTCAACATCTACACAAAGAGACTCAGACCAGATAAGCTACCAGCTTCAAGACATGAATCTAGGTGAAGTTTCTACACCAGTGGTGCCACCAGGAGCAATGACAAGGAGCAGATCAAGGACGCTCTTCCACAAGTTCAGTTTGTGGGTCGACAAACTCCTAGAGGATGATCGACAAAGAGCATTGGGCCAAGAGCACGAGGAAGAGTCCAATGGCTTCTCAACAATACAAAGGACTCCAGAGACTTGGGCTTTAGTGGCAAGAGAGGTCAGGGCCCAAGGGTTCATAACTCTACTCCAAGTCGAAGACTAGGAGTTAGGCGCGTGCATGCCACAAGGTCGGCCACCTTCTATTTTTTGGCCGATAGGTAAGAATGGTAAGTTTTCAAATTATATACTTGGCTTTTCTGTTTTGCAGGGTAGAATTTAGAATGTTTACATTTTTGAGTCAAAGACAATTTAGGTAGAAGTCTTTTTCGGTTATTGTCTTTTTGTAATTTTTCCTTTTGTGCACTTTTGTAAGTTTTTCATTTTTCTTTGAGTCAACCCTAGAAGGTCAAGCTGCCGAGCATATTAATAAGGCTCCTTCAGCATTGTAGTTCGACAACCTTTTTCTGATATTAATAAAGATAGAATTTTCTTCCTACAAGTTTTCTCTCAAGAACTTGTACACTTAGAACCCTAGTCGAGACCAGCCCTCCTAGCTTTTAAGTTGTAAGTTATCACGAGGTTCATCACCCATCGTGTGGTTCAATTCACCCTTCCATCCATTACCAAACAGAAAACCCCCCATCCAGAAGCCTAAGGTCGAGTTTCTCACCTAATCTTCTCCAAACAGCCCACGCGCGTACAACCTTGATTCGAGGCTTGTATCACCTTCATTAGGTTTTGTCCTAAAAACTGGTTCATCTGGAAGGAAAGAAGCTAAATCAGTCACATTGAATGTGTTAGATACATTAAACTCACCTAGAAGTTCAAGCCGGTAGGCATTGTTGTTGATCCTCTCCAGCACTGTGAATGGTCCATCTCCTCTGGGGGCCAGCTTGGAACTCCTTAGGTTGGGGAATCTGTCTTTCCGTAGGTGTAACCACACCCAATCGCCTGGTTGGAAGATCATTTCCCTTCTCCCCCTTGTTGGCATGAGTCACGTACTGTCCGGTCCTCTTCTCCAGGTTCTTTGCTACCTTCTGGTGCATCTCTTGATGAATTCTGCCTTATATGCTCTATTGAGGTTGGTCATTTTTGCTGGTGGCAGTGGTATTTGCTCCAAAGGCTTTTGAGGGTTGAAGCCGTAGACCACTTCAAAAGGGGTCTTCTTAGTAGCTGAATGCACTGCTCGGTTGTAAGCAAATTAAATGAATGGCAGACACTCCATCCATGTCTTGAGGTTCTTATCAAGTGTGGTCTTAAGAAGAGTTGACAATGTCCGATTGACCACTTCAGTTTGGCCATCGGTTTGAGGGTGGCATGTGGTAGAGAAGAGTAGCTTTGTGCCTAGCTTTCTCCAAAGAGTCCTATAGAAGTGGCTGAGGAATTTAGTGTCTCTTTCTGACACTATTGTCATTGGCACTCCATGAAAACGCACGACTTCCTTGAAAAACAGCTCTGCTGTTTGCGTGGCATCATTGACATTGGCACAGGGTATGAAATATGCCATATTAGAGAATCGGTCCACCACTACAAATATAGCATCTTTGTGGTTGAAATCAGCTCATCCAGCATGTCATCCAGCCGTGGTATATGGTGCCAGTACTTGACTGTGATGTTGTTGATGGCTCGGTAGTCTACGCACATTCGCCAAGTCCCATCCTTCTTGGGGACTAGCAATACCGGTACGGCACATGGACTGAAGCTCTCTCGAACATAGCCTTTCTCCAGTAGCTCCTTAACTTGCTTCTCAAGCTCTTTGGGCACCTCTGGACTCATCCGGTAAGCTGGTCATTTGGGCAAGGCTGCTCTGGACACAAGATCGATCTGGTGCTCAATGCCGTGTAAGGGAGGCAAGCCTGATGGTATCTTCTCAGGGAATACATCTTTGAACTTATTGAGCAGGGCTCCTACTTCAGGAGGTAGCTCTACCTATTCTTTTTCTACACTCAAAGTTTCTTTAAAAACCATTAGTAACATTAAGTCCTTTGAGGCCAAAGATCTCTGGACATGACTCGGTTGAATAAGAAAATTAGATTTAATGAGTTTCTTTTCCTTACTCATTTGTAGTTGTAACTCGTGTACCTGGGCAGATGTGACCGCTACCCTTACACTTAAAACAAGTGATATCACGTGATCTCTGAGGGTTAGAAGACTTACTGAGCTCTCTCTGGTCATGGGTTTGTTCAGGAGACTAGCTCTTGAACCGTGACTCTATCTCTATGCTTTTGTCTTTGTTTATGGGCTTGGTGCCATTACTTGGTGCCCAGGCATCTTAGGTCTGTTGCGTATGTCTTGGCTCTTACGGTTGATGTGTTGTTCATCCTGGATAGAAAGGTGGAACAAGTCCTTGAAATCACTATAGATTTGTCTCTCCACTTTTCGGCTGATTCTTTCTTGCAATCCATCCAAGAATTGAGCCATCAATGCTTCTTCATCGTCATTGAGCTCCAGCCTATTCCTTAGTCTCTCAAACTACTTATAGTACTCCTCCATTGATCTTGTGCCCTGTTTAAGAGTACAAAAAACGGCGTTTCAAATCCCTATAAAAATAAGGTGGAACAAACCTTTGTCTCATGAGATCCTTCATGTCGACCCAAGAGTCTACGGGTCTCAACCTCCTTCTCCTACGGTCAGAAGCCTCACGATCCCACCAGATGAGGTTATTATCCGTGAGTTGTGCTACTGCCATGGAGACTCTCCTAGGGCCTGGTTGGTTGTAGTGGTCGAAGATGTGATCCATCCTCCTTTCCCAATCTAGATAGGCATCAAGGTCTACTTTTTCTGCAAAATTAGGAGGTGTTAGTTTGACATCATGATTGTTTCCAGGTTGTAGACATAGTCATCTCCCTCCTCATGATGTATAGGGGGCATTCTTGGTCTCTGGTCGTGACCATATGGCTCGTTGCCATTGCCCTCTGCTTCTAGTTGCCGTGGAGGTCCTCTTGGCATAGGGTGATAGCCGTGATCTTGTTGGCCCTCATCTTCATCCGTGTGGGGCTCCTCCTGTTCTGGCCGTGTCATTGGGTGGTCAGAACCTTCAGCAGGGTCTTGGCCAGCGCTCACGTGCCTTATTGCCTGGAATCTCACCAGCCTTTCCACACGCTCCAACCTCTCGCCTATTGAATTGGATTTGGAGTGTGGTAAACATATCCATCATTGCCTCGGTGGCATCTTGATGTCCTCCTTCAACCATCGTGTGCTACAAAGAAAATAGGGTTAGTTTTCTCCTAAGAGTTCTTTAGAAGAGGATTTTATAGTAGGAGATATTTCAAGGAAAAGGGAAAAATAGAAAAAGGAAAAAGATCTAACAATTAATGATGCAAATCTAGCAATTAATGATGCAAATCTCCTAGATTCCTTTGGACGATTTTCTTTGATTTTCTTTTTAATTTTCGATTTTTTTAACTTAATATTAATGTAAATATGCTTTAGCAAAAATGAAAAACAAAGATGGAATGGAAAAGAATAAACCTAAATCCTAGTGATGCACATAGAAGATAGATTGCACTCCGTTTGATTTTTAGGTGATATTTTTTTTGATTTTTTTGAATAGAACTAAACTAACACACTGAATAAAGACTAAAATAAAGGATAGAAACAACCTGGTTTTAGGAGCTTAAACTCTGATACCAAAATGATACAAGTCTTGAATCAAGGTCGTAACACTCGCGGGCTGGTTGGAGAAGATTAGACGAGAAACTCGGCCTTAGACTTCTGGAATGGGGATTTCTGGTGGATATTGGATGGTGGGGTGAAGTGAACCACACGAAAGATGGCAAAACCTCGTGATAAATCACAACTTAGAAGCTAGGAGGGCTGGTCTCAACTAGGGTTCTAAGCGATTAGAGTTTTTAGGAGAAAAACTCGTAAGAAAAATGCTCTATTTATTAATAATCAAAAACTTGTCAAACTACAATGCTGAAGAGAGCCTTATTAATATGATAAGCAGCTTTGACCTTCTAGGGTCGACCCAAAAAGAAAAAGAAAAATACAAAAATGCATAAAGGAAAGATTACAAAAAGGGAATAACCGAAAAAGGACATCTAATTAAATGTTCTTGACTTAACAAATAGAAAACTACTAATTCCTATCCTGCAAAACAGAAAAGGCAAGTATATAATTGAAAACTTACCTACTTACCATTCGGCCAAGAAATGGAAGGTGGCCGACCTTTGTTACACGCGCTTTACTCTTCAATTTGGAGTAGTGTTACGAAGTGTTGGGCCTTGACCTCTTTTGCCACGATAGCCCAAGTCTCTGGAGTCCTTTGAGATGTTGAGAATCCCTTGGATTCATCCTTGTAATCTTGACCCAATGCTCCTTGTCGTTGGTCTTCTAGGAGCTTGTCTACCCACAAGATGAACTTGTGGAAGAGTGTCCTTGTTTTGCTCCTTGTCATGGCTTCTGGTGACACCACTGGTGTAGAGACTTTATCTAGGTTCATGCCTTGAAGCTGGTAGCTGATTTGATCCGAGTCTCCTTGTGTAGAGGTGGAAATGGTGGTGTGATTGCTTGAGCCGGCTGGACTGTGTGTAGAGCTGGCCGAGTTGAGATTGGAGCTGGCCAGATCGATTTGTGGGTCGGCAGTGTCACCAACTGGGCCGGCGGTGATACAAGCCTCGATTCAAAACTTGGATGCGCGTGGACTGTTTGGAGAAGTTTAGGTGAGAAAATCGACCTTAAAGTTCAGGATAGGGGTTTTCTGATTGGTATTGGATGGAGGGGTGAAGTGAACCATACGAGGGGTGATGAACCTCGTGATAAATCACAAACTTAGAGCTAGGAGGGCTCGTCTCAACTAGGTTCTAAGCGTACAAGTCTCTTGAGAGAATAACTTGTTGAAAGAAAATTCGATCTTTATTAATTAGCAAAAAGGTTGTTGAACTACAATGCTGGAAGGAGCCTTATTAATATGCTCAACAGCTTGATCTTCTAGGGTCGACTCAAAGAAAGAAGAGGAAAATTTACAAAAGTGCACAAATGGAAAACATACAAAAGTGCTTAACCGAAAAAGACCTATTCCTAAAATGTTTTTGACTCAAAAATGTAAACAATCTAGATCCTACCCTGCAAAACAGAAAAATGCATATATTCGAATTAAAAACTTACCTTTCTTACCTCACGGTCAAGAAATGGAAGGTGGTCGTCCTTGTGGCATGCACGCGCCTTGCTCCTAGTCTTCGACTCGGAGTAGGGTTAGGAATCTTTGGGCCCTGACCTCTCTTGCCACTAAAGCCCAAGTCTCTGAAGTCCCTTGCATTGTTGAGAAGCCTTTGGACTCTTTTTTGCACTTCTGGCCCACTGTCCTTAGTCGATCTTCCTCTAGGAGCTTGTCGACCCATAAGCTGAACTTTTGGAAGAGTGCTCTTGATCTGCTCCTTGTCATTGCTCCTGGTTGCACCACTGGTGGAGAGACTTCCTCTAGATGCATGTCCTGAAGCTAGTAGCTTATCTGGTCCGAGTCTCCTTGTATAGATGCTGAAATGCTCGTGTATTCGGTTGGATTGGTTGTACCGACTGGACCATGGCCGGAATGCCTTCTGGACCGGCCAAGTTGATCCCGGAGTCGGCGGCATCACCAATGGGACCGCCGGTGTCATCCACATCGCCACCAGTTGGCCCGGAGGTTTGGGCCTATCCGTCGGCAATGCTGATTGGTCCGGTTCTGTTGGTCGAGGGTCCGGCGGTGCCGCTTGGGCCGGCAAACGTGCCAAATGGCCCGGCTGTCTCGGGCAAGCTACCTGGTCGGCCACTCTGGTCTCCTGGCCGGCCATACGACCTGATGTCCCCATCAAGCGGTGTTAGTCACGCCAGTTGGGCCGGAGGTTTGAGCCTCTCCGCCGGAGAAGTTGGTCGGCCCGGCCTGGCTTATCGTAGGGCAGGCGATACCGCTTGGCCCGGTAGACGTGCCAAATGGCCCGGCTGTCTCGGGCAAGCCTTATGGTCGGCCATTTTGATCTTCTGGCCGGCCAGACGATCTGCTGGCCTCATCATGTGGCAAACGAGAATATGGATCCTTCTATCTACACAATGATTATTTGTTCATATACAAGCGACTATCCGTTCCTCAGGGATTAGTGAGTCAACCGCAAGAACTAGAATATGAAGATATTGTTGAACAGAGAGATATATGTGCAAATTCACACAAACTTTATTAGAAATCAGTTAAACAAGATTCTTACAACTTTTTTTAATCAGTTTTATATGCGACATCACATACGACCCACCCGTGACCAATTCCCAAAACTACCCAAACTCAGTTGTGCAATGACTATCGCACACGCTCTTTGTTTACTCACCGAGTTTTTCCAACCCACGTCTCACTTTCTGTCACTCAGAA
Source organism: Pugionium cornutum (assembly GCA_018901935.1). NCBI lineage: Eukaryota > Viridiplantae > Streptophyta > Magnoliopsida > Brassicales > Brassicaceae > Pugionium > Pugionium cornutum. Next base: position 6,350,578 of record CM032159.1, read on the forward strand.
CACCTATCTAATATTTTTCCTCATACTTCTATTTATATGAATCGCTATATATTCCATATTTACATATTTAATGAATCTCCAATATTCATCAAATATGTCTTTCTTTATTGTTCAGATTTGTGTATTGCACAATATTCCTAATTGTTCATCCACTTGCGACGCGCCACATCCTATGAGCTCAATGTAGATCGCACCACTTGTGCAACGTCCACCTGGACACTTCCATGTTGTTGCACCACCTGTGCAACGTCCACTTAGACAGTTCCATGTCGTTGCACCACTTGTGCAACGTCCACCTTGGCACTTATGTGTTAACAATTTCTCCCTTTTGGTTTACGTGTGTCACCTCAATGTACTTGCATAATAGAATGATCAAGCACACACATACACACAACTAATCCTGTGCAACGTTCAAAATAACCAATTATGAACGATCCAACAAACAACCATTGTTCTAAATTAGGTTCTAGTATCCTTAAACACGTTTGTTCCAAACCATAACAACTATAAGAAAAAGGCATAGTTCCACAATAGCCTTAAAAAAGAGCGACACATAGTAACATTTTAACCTAGCACACAACAACATCACACAACAACATTCATCCTCCCATCAGTTACTCATCATCAGACACGACATCACCTTCTTTCATCTTCAGTCCCACTTGCTTGTTGCGCACAACCACCACTAGAAGTGTATTATCCCCCTACTTGAGTGTACACTTAGAGAAAAATTAGTCACAAATGACAAAGAAACCAAAAGCATAGAGAGAGAGAGAGACATATACCTTGCGCACGCAGTTGCATCTTTTGGACCAAGTTAGCAAGTGCTTTGAGATCGGCAAAAATACTTGGTATTGAGGCTGATCCAGACTCTTGTTTCACATTGCGTCCTTGCTTAGGATCAAGAACCACCGCAAATGGTCTTCCTGATGTAGTGTCCTCTCGGTGTCCTGGAACTTCCCATTGAAACATTAATAGATGGTATATCATATTCGGGAAGATCATATTGTTACCCTTCTCTGGTGCAGCACCAATAGCCAATATCTGATCAGAAACCATATTGCCAAAATCAAATTCCTTTCCTTGAAGAATCATGTACAGAAATTGAGCTCTCCACTTAGTCATGGACGACTTGTTCGACTGTGGAAGCCAATTTCTTCAACAAAACTTATAGAGAATTTGCATCGTGGGGGGTTAAAAGTTTCAAAAAAACCTTTCCAATGCATCTGTTTGCCTCATGTTAGAGGGCTAACTACCACATCAACATCTTTAGACAGCCATGGGTGTGCAGCCGAGTTATCATCCCGAACAAGCAACAAGAATAACTGATTGATGAGATCGGGTGTAAACTCATACATTTTTCTTGCATATACATCATGTTGTTGCCCAATCGATACTCAAAATCATCCAAATTGGCATAAAATTCTCTAACTACTTCAGGGACATATGTAACAACTTCAAGAACAGTGCATATCAAACATGCTCTCTCGATGAATGTCTTAGCCTTGCCAAGATTTGAATTGTCTGAGTGCTAGATATTCATGTCTAAAAAGTTTTGATTAACAAAGGATTTCATCCTTTCACTCGCTCCAGCCGATGAAAATCGTTGATTAAAGACTCGGCACATAGGTCTTGACAATTCCGGGCATCATTGAACTTCGGCAAGGACCTAAGCTAGATTTTTTATGGATCATCAATCAGTGCATAAGGGTAATTTTTCCCTTCCTCATCATCTTCACAATCGGCCATTTCCTCATCTTGTTCAGAATCCAGCAAGTTCATTGGCGAAGGAGCATCTCGAAAGGGAGATTTTCCATGGCGGCGACGGCGTGAAGTTTGTGAGGGCATATGCTAGTCGGTTTAAACAGAGGGAGGTGCCTCGAGTAGAAGGGGAGGGAGAATCTCAAAAATCTCTTCAGGAATGGAGGAGGTAGTAGTGCAAGCACGAGTGGCGGCACGGCGAGTTTGCGATATCGCCATTGAAAGTTTTTTCTAGGGTCCCCTTTTTGGTTTGTTAGTCGATTGAACATCTCATGAGGAAGGAGGGTGGTTCTTATATGCGCGGGAACCCAAAACCCTAGGATTCAATAACTGCTTCACAAATAGACACCACTTAAAATAAAATGATTGCACAATGATGCGACACCTATTCAATTCCTCTGTATTTCTCACTCTTATACATATGCAAGGACACATTGGAGGCAATTTGAATATGTCCATCAGTGGAGTTTAAGTGCATTCATCATCCTATCATAACTAAGAAACTCAAAACAAATCGAAACCACATATATTTTTTTAATAAATGCATAATTTACTAAAACAGAATCCACTCTTTTAAAAAAGCTACATGTACGCAGAATCTAAGACAAATGTAATCAATGAAACAACATGCGATTTTCATTCCTCTAATCACAATGTGGTGCATTTAAAGAAAACTTATGATCAACATGCTACACCACTAATGCCATAAACATTCTACAATGCAATCTATCAACATATAGATCATCACCAGAGGTTCTAAAGATCAGAATCATGATCTATCTAAACTGAGATTGTGGTAGCAACCTGAACCGAGAACATATTTTTCGTTCCCAAAGAACTTCGTCTGCCCAATCCGGACAATGATCATGCTTAGAACAAAATATTATATCATCATATGCCAAAACCGATTATCCATCATGTTAGGTCTTATACTTTCTGCAAAATTTTCTCCTCCTTTTTTTTGTTTTTCCCTTTTTTATTTTTTATTATTTTATTGGCACTCATTTCCACTATTGCACAAGTTCACTGCACTCGTTTTCTATTTCCCTAACAGTGGTTGACATGAAGTTTTGAGAAGGTGATCTATACAATGGGAATAAAACACATCGTGAATCAAGATTATGATAATCCTCATGTCATTCTCATTATTGCACACTCGGTCAGATCTCACACAGACCAAGACCTTTTCGTAGAGAGATAAACGTGTTGAAATCCAATGACTTTGTGAAAAATATCAGCAAGTTATTTCTCGGATGCAACATGAACATTGCAACAATTTTATCCTCCATTAACTTCCTAAAAAAGTGATGCCTAATCTCAATGTCCTTAGTCTGTGAGTGTTGAACACGATTCTTAGATATGTTTATGGCACTCATGTTATCACAATGCAACAAGAGAGTTTCGGATTTCATACCATAACTAGCAAAGATCTGTTGCATCTAGAGGAGTTGTGTGCAACAACTGCCTAATGCCATGTACTCCGTTTCAGTTGTGGAAAGTGTGACACAATTCTGTTTTTTTGTAGTGTCATGATATCATGTTTTTCCAAGAAAAAAACATCCTCTGGAAGTACTCTTCCTATCATCAAGATTTCTGACCCAATCTGCATCACAAAAACCAGCCATATTAGAATTAGTATCCTTTGTATAAAATAGGCCTAGATTCAAAGTCCCCTTCACATATTTGATCATGCTTTTCAGTGCAACTAAATGTGAGGCACATGGGTTCAATTGGTATCTCGCACATACTCCAACACTGTAGCACAAATGATACAAGCTTGAGTAGATGGCCGTGAAGCTCTCAGACCGGGTGCAAGGAGCTTGGGCAAGAAACTTGGCCTTAGGCTTCTTGGAATGGATTGGGGCGTGTGTAATGAGTGGTGGGGTGAGGTGAATCACACAAGGTATGAGAGGCCTCGTGATAAATCACAATTCTAGAGCTAGGAGTATGGGTCTCAACTAGGTCTAGAACAACAAGAGCTTTTGCGTAAAGACTCGTAGGAAAAAATGTGTATCTTTATTAATATGGACAAAAATTTATCAAACTACAATGCTGAAAGAGCCTTATTAATATGCTCGGCACCTTGACCTTCTAGGGTCGACTCTAAAAAAAATGAAAAACTTACAAAAGTGCACAAAAGAAAATTACACAAAATGGAAATAACCAAAAAGGCAAACACTTAATGTCCTTGACTCAACAAAAGGAAAACTACTAAATCCTACCCTACAAAACAGAAAAGACAACATATAATAATGAAAACTTACATTCTTACCTCTCACCCAAGAAATGGAAGGTGTTGCCAACCTTGTGGCATGCACGCGTCTAGCTCCTAGTCTTGCACTTGGAGTAGATTGACATATTGTTGGGTCTTGACCTCCTTTGCCACGAGATCCTAAGACTCTGGAGTAATTTGGTGAAGTGATAAGCCCTTAATTTGCTTGTTTCACTCTTGGCCCGTTGTTGAATTGCCTCGGCCTTCTATAAGTCTTTCTACGAACAAGTTGAACTTGTGGTAGAGTGCCCGAGTTATGCTTCTTTTCATTGCTCCTAGTGACACCATTGGGACAGAACTCTCCTCTAGATCCATGTCTTGAATCTGGCTGGTTATCTGGTCCGAGTCTTCTACGGTGGTGCTCGTACTGGCCGTGTCGCCATGTGATCCGGCTGTACCGCCAGTCGAGCCGGCCGATTTGCCAATCAAGCCAGCTGGAATGTCAATCAATCCGGCGGTGTTGGCTACCTCGCCGCTTGTTGGGCCGGCCATTTTGTCAATCGGGCCAGCGGTGTTGATCGGCCCGGCCATATCGCTCATCGGGCCAGCGAGGTTGCTTGGCCCGGCCATGTCGCCTATCAAGCTGGCTGTCTTCAGGCAGGCCTTCTGGTCGGCCATCTTCATGGTCTGGACTTCCTGGCCGGCCATTCGATCTGGTGCCTTCATCAACAAGTCTGGTCGACTTGCTGTCAAGTACAATAAATTGTCAATCATTGCACGGTATAGCTTCTTCTCAACCTTACTCCCTTCCACATCCTTATACAACTTTATTGAGGTGCTCATGGGAGTGTTTGACTCCTTGCTGGTATGCATATCAAATCTAGTCACAAGATTTCGTTATGTTTTTTGTGACACAAAGATACCTTCATTGGTTTGTTTGACTTGTATTCCAAAGAAACAGTTTAATTTCCCAACCATACTCATCTCAAACTCGTGAGTCATAATAGTGACAAACTGATCAATAAGACTTTTCTTGGTTCTTCCAAAGATGATGTCATCGACATATATTTGCACTATCCAAATATGATTCGATTCTTCTTGAATAAATAGTGTCTTGTCCACTATGCCTTTTTGAATCCTGTTTCAACCAAGAATCGAGTAAAATGTTCATATCAAGATCTAGGTGGTTGCTTCAGTCAATACAATGTTCGCTTAAGTTTGTAGACATATGAAGAACTAGAATATGAAGATACTGTTGAACACAAAGATATATGTGTGCAAACCCACACAAACTTTATGTGGAATCACTTAAACAAGATTTTTACAACTTGTTTAATCAGCTACACACGATATCACACACGACTTGCCCCTGACCATTCCTAACCGAACTAAGCTCACTTGTGCAACAACTGTCGCACATCCTCTTTGTTCACTCACAGACTTTTCCCAACACACATCTCACTTTCTCCCACTCAGAAAACTTATCTAGGGTTTTTCATCATGCTCCTATATATTTATATGAATCCCTATATATTCCCTACTTTCATATTTAATGAATCTTTAATCAAATATGCCTTTTCTTATTGTGTACATTCTTATCTTGCACAATATTTCTAATTGCTCATCCACTTGTGATGTGCTACGTCACACCTTATGAATTCCATTCATATCGCACCACCTATGCAACGTCCACGTGGACACTTCCATGCTGTTTCACCATGTGTGCAACGTCCACCTTGACATTTATGTGCTAACATAACCTAGTGATTGTTGAATCACATGAGGGAGGCCCGATGGGATATTTCAGCATAGATAAGAAGACTCTATCCTTTGTAATGGAAAACTCCGACTGACCCTAACTCAAGAAAGACATACAACGTGGTTTATCATTTGTCACAAAGCTAATGCTAGATTACTTTCTCATGGTCTTTGTTTACCACTAGGTATTCTTAATGTCCCATTGGTAGATCTTTCCATGGATTTCGTCAGAATAGTTTCTAATATTAGGTATAATGACTCAATCTTTGTTGTGGTGAAAAAGTTCTCTAAAATGGTTTATTTCATACTTCAACGATGTCAATCAAATGGTGGATCTCTTTTTTTTGGAATACCGAGGACCATAGTTTTGGACCGAGACACCAAGTTTCTTAATTCCTATTAGAGAAAACTTTAGAAAAAGGTTAGAACCAAACTTCTATTTTCAACCATTTACCACGCTCAAACCGATGGTCAAACATAGAATGGTGAACATAACACTTTCAAGCCTACTCAGAGCTATTATCGGTAAAAGCATGATTTGGTTAGATTGTATTTCATTAATTGAATTTGCATACAGCTATCTTATTCACTCGATCACGAATTTATCCCGATTTGATATTGATTACGGATTTAACCCCATATCACCAGTAGATCTTGTGCCTCTATAGAAGAGGAACCATGATTTATTGGGGCAGTGACTACACCTAAGATCCTAGAAAACTTTAAGGAGTTTGGTACTGTAAGTACCTTAGGATGTGATTTTTTTCTTTTTTTCTGATACATTAGAGTTCTAACCTACCAGAGTAAGGCCCGTCGCGGGTTTCGGAAAAGGGGACAAAGGGGCAAAGAAATCGCCTTTAGAAAAAGAAAACAATAATTGTAGTGTACAATTTTTTGGTTTTTAGTTGGTTAATCAAATTTATTAATGATTAAACGACATGAACTTCGTATACAATTCGGTTTGGTTTAATCTATTTTATTATTGTTTAATTAGGCTTTAAAATTTTCTTTTTTGGTTTTTCAGTTTGGTGATTTTTAAAAAATGGTGCAGTTGACAAAAAAATCTACATATGTTAATGCAATAATAAAGAACTGCATATATATCACATATTCTTGTAAGACTTGCTATTTTGTCCTTCTGATACACACGATTACAGAGGGGTTGGTTTTGTGTTTGAATAGATGACATGAATTATTTTTGAAAAATTAAATAGTATTTTTTATTTGAATTTCAGAATACTTTAGTTTATATTTATATGTTAGGAGATAGTAAAGAAGAAACTGAGTTTAACACCCGTCGTGCTTATTTAGTCAAAATGGCAAATTACCGATGATAAAATACTAAATTCTATCTCTTAAAACATCAACATAAAATCTAATAGTTTTTTTTGTAAAATACGCTAACCTACACAGAATGAAAAAGAGAAAAAATAGGCTTGAGTTACAAGTTACTTAGTGAGACGCTCATGTCTGTACATGGATTATAAATTAACAACCACATCAACTAACAATAAAATATATTTAATCTAGAAATAAATATGTATATTCAATCATGAAATAAACAATAAATCACAATATCAGACGGTATGATCTACAGTTCACCAGACACTTATACTTTTGCTATAGACACCACTAACGCAACCTCATTATCTACGTCAAAAAAAATTACTATCCACAGCTCACCAGACATGAGCACTTCTGCTGTATATTAACACACCACTAACGCTGTCTCATTCCCTACGTCCGGAAAATCTCGATCTACACCTCACTAAACATGGGCACTTTTACGGTAGACAACACACCACTAGGCACTAACGTAACCTCATTACCTACGTCAGGGAATCAAGATCTATAGCTCACCACACACAGACATTTTTGTTGTAGACCAACACACCACTAACGCAGCCTCATTGCCTACGTCAGAAAAACCACTATCTACAACTCCCTAGACACGTACACTTTTTGTAGATTAACACACCAGTAACGCAACTTTATTGCATATGTCAGAAAAATTTTGATCTACAACTCACTAGACACGGAAACTTTTGCTGTAAACCAACACAGCACCAACACAGACTCATTGCGTACGTTGAGAGAATTTAACAATTCTTTTTAATGTAAAATTAATCAAGTATTACGTTACCATGTTACTATTAACATAATAAATATCTAATAATCGAAACAATTTTCTCAATTGCAAACAATTATTAACCACACAATTATCTATTTATAAAACAAGCATAATTACAAAATTTGTTAATGCATATGTACTTAAAATCCACAGATCACCCCTCATCTTACCCACTGGTTTACAAACACTACCAATTCTTTCTTGTCGGGCATATTCATTGTCCCCACTACAACAATGTACATTTGTATGTTCTTCATACTCAAATTGCTTCTCCTTCAACAGAGTGTTAGATCTATGTTTCTTGAATTTCCATGCAAAGATTCAGGTAAAATGAGTTTCGTTTGTATAATCAAAAGACACAACTTCACGAATTGGTCGGAGAAGCATTCTGAACATATCATGCTCAATAAACCAAGAATATCTCCCAAATAGCTAAATAAAACAGAATGATATTTTACAGACAATTAGATATACATGTCGTGGAGTTATTCAGAAATTTTCAGATTGATCCGAATCCATTTGGTTTTCCGTTTTCTGATTTCACCCAAACTAGTTGCGCATATGCATTCTGTAGAACGTGTTCAGAAAAATATTTATAACTTTCACAACTAACTCGGAATGAAAAACCGCTTACGGAAGTAGCAAAATGAACGAGTCAAGAACGTTTCTACCAATTTTTAGTTTGTTTGGATCGGTTTTGCTTAGTCGTTTCTCCTTTGTACCAGAAGTGGTCTGATCTGCCTTCTACCTTCTTTAATGTAGCTAGAATGGCTTCTCTATCGAGGTAGCTGATCAACAACTACTCTGCCGAGACTCCGTAGGGCTTCACCACTCATAATTCTTTGTCTCGTTTCTATTTCATGGCTTTTTTTATATAGAGGAGAAAGGGAATCCTAGGTTTATTTGCAGAAAAACGTTATGCCTTTAATGTACAATTTCGGGTTTTCAGCATTGGGTCTTATTTGTATTTACTCTTAAACCACGAAAACAAACTCATAATACTTCATGATTTTTTTAAAATAAATCTTATATATCCCATCATATATACTTTAGATGAATACTGAAATTTTTGAAACGTTACTTACTTTACAAGTTAGGTTTTTAAAAAATCCAAAATTCGGGATGTTACACTGAGATTGAGAAACCATGACCATTGCCGCTGTAATTCGGAGAAAATTCGAGGATTCAGTAAAACAATTATCTTCATATTCGGCGAAGAAACTTCCTACAACCATTATTTTCCTTAAATCTTTTTGCACAGATGAGAACTAAATCTTCAAAGTTCTTCCGTTGTACAAAGAGATTTCTAGCGTCATACTTAGTTGCGTATGCATAAATTTATGAAGACATATGATTCTATTCGTTTGCCAATTGCTAGCAATATCAACTAGCAGCAACTAAAACATTGTATCGGTCATTGTGGCAGCGATCAACGATAAGAAGAAAAATTTTGGTCTCCAACTTTTAGTGTTCCGCTATAAAATTATATGATAAAAAAAAACTTGGTCGCATGTTGTTGCTACAATTTTTTTTTGTTCTTTGTATGCTTTGATAAATTGTGTATTCAAGTTGTATCTTGTGAGTTAGTTTAACTTGATGCAATTTCGTACTAAATTATTCCATGTTCTCGACTATGTTGAGAAGTTATGTTCTGTTAAAATAGACGAAAAGCATAGACTTGGTTTAATTGGCGTGTGTTCCTTTCATTTTCACTTAAATTGTATATTCATAGGAAGATAATTCCCATTGTTTCCAGGATTGTTGCGTTGTGAGGTTTGATATGTATACAATTACCAACATGAAAGTATCAAAATTGGTATTATACTATTTTATGTTGAGTACTATGTTTATAAGAATATTTTGGAAAAGAGTTACTTCCATACATTACACAAATTGATACGGATAAGTCGGTTTTCACATGTACGTTTTGGAACTTTTTTCAATTACATAAACTATATTTTTCTTTCGTAAACTAAATAAATTTAATAAATTATTCCAATTACAAAACATCCGTTAATATTTACACGTTAGTTCGCTATTAAACTTTGTTTTAATTCGAAAATATGGTTTTACTTTCAAAATAAATCCAAGTTAAAACAATATTTTTGAATTAAAACTAGATTTAATAACGATTTAACATGTAAACGTTAAGAAATTTCTGTAATTGAAATAATTTATAAATCTTGTGTAGTTTATTACAGAAAAATACAGTTTATGTAATTAAAAAAAAACCCAAAAAGTACGGGTGAAATAGTTTTACTCGCATAAGTTTGTGTAATTGATGGAAATGAACCAGAATTATTAATTCATGAATCTGAATTCATATTTTATGTAGAAATATAAAGTTGAATCGTATGACACCAGTGATCTATTTGGAATGGAGATACGTTTCTGTAGTACGAGGGAGTACCGCTCAAAAGAATATTGATGACATTGAGCTTAAACCCAAATTACGTTGCTATATGATTAAGTGATTTGTAGTTCTACCACAACCTAAAAAAAATAGAATAATGCATTAAAAATGCAAGAAACTCTTCTAAACTAGGTAACTCAATATTTGTGGTTTTAATTCTAAAAATATTAACTAAAGTAAACACAAACAAATGAAAGTGAACTACAAATAGACAAGAATGTTGAACAGGTGGTTCGATTCTAAATATTATTTATGAAAATAATATTATTATCTTTGATGCTGAGGCCGTTGCGGGTGACTCCACTCACATTGAGAAGTTTTGTTCGACTAGAGACTCTTTTTGTGGGATGATGATACAGGCAACATGGAGGATGGTCTAGAGGTGATCATACCCAACTCGAAGCACCGACCAATGACTCTACTGCTGAGCTACATTTGCTTGTAAGAATCCTTCTTCGTCCCGTCTCCTACTGCTCATGGCGTCAGATCACCTTTACGCAGTTCTCTCCTGCCGTGAAACATAGTATTGTGGGTGTCTTCGTCCTTGTAGTTGACAGGGGTGGTGGACTGTGGTCTGTGTGTGGAGATAACTTTGATCAAAAAGATCAAGATAAGCCTCAAGCACTATTACGTATATGAAACCTAGGTTCAATTTCATCACCGGCTTGCCTAGCAAGATGTACGGTTGAAAAGGCAAGTACTTCTTCGTCAAAATGACGAGCAGTCTGTTTCTGATTTCGATGGGTAGATTTATATAGGCTGAAATTATAATATAGGTAGTTTAGTATACATTTAGTAGTTCTTTCCCTTTTTATTTTATTTTAATTGCAAACTCATCCGCTTTTTTTTGTAGTTCGTCATCCGGTTGGTTGCTAATTCCCATCAACTTAAGATCAACAACGACCACATTAGATGAAATAGAAATGCCCAGAAATCAACAACGACCACATTAGATGAAATCTAGCCCGAATCTAACCTGGTGAGCTTAATACAAATCCCTTCTTAGATCGTCTACCCATGTTTCAACAAAACGTTGTTCTCTAAACGCTAATTTCCCTTTGCATATGAAATGGTGAAGCCAAAGACGCACTTTCTCAAGTACGGGGATAGGATAAAAACGTCTAGACCCACTTCCAGCTCAAAGATTCCATCCATGGCTCCCCTGTAGACGTTGAAGACGATGTACCTCGGATCCATAGGATCAATGATGTGCAGAAGCCTGTCACTGCTCCCGCTGAAGAAGGTCCATCTCATCATCCTCAACAGGACGTCCCAAGTAGCGTGCTGGTCTCGGATGAGGGATTGATGGAGCTTGAGATCAGTGCTGGCGTGATTGTCTTCGTGGCTGCTGCGGCCAATGAATACAAAAGGGCTAGATATATTGGCTTATATGAGTTGTTGGACTTGACAGTGCAAGCAGAATAATAAATCCAGTGCAAGCCACCATGATTAGTCGGCCCCGAAACAATCAACCATGGTCCGCGAAAAATAGCTGGCCCGTAAACAAAGGCAAGACAAGCAAAATGGTTCAATGGCAAATCCATCAAAATCGAATTTGGTTTTGGTTCAAAGGAAAAGATACCGATGCTTTCAAAATTACTCGGCAAGAACTAGGTAAGTACCCTAACACTAATCAATCTAGAACGCTTGTCATCACTTGTTTGAAGCTTTAAGACATGGGTTAAGAAAGGTGATGATCATCACTCTTAGTGGAAACTATGAATGTTAGAACGCGAAAACCGGATATGAAAATCACGATATGAAAAAATGATTTATGGATCAAACGATTGAAAAAACGAATTAAGAAGAAAGACGAGTTCGCGGAGGCGAGATGATCTCTTTCCTTAATTCAATAAATCTCCCGCAGTGTGGCGGTTTGATGAGATTTTGAATCCCAGGATACAACCGCGATAAGACTATAATCGCAACACTCGATTATAGAATCTACGAACGACAACTACGCTATACTCTCGAGACTTACAGTGCGAAAATGGAAGATGGTGAGGAGAGGGGTCGCTGGAAACGATTTGGGAGAGAATGTGAAAGGTGAGGCGGCCGAATTAGGTTAATGAGGATTAAGGCTTGTTTTTATAGCCTTAAGGGAGCGGTTTTCGCAACCCTAAAACGTGGGAGGGAACCGAACCGACGAAAAAAATCGTGGATGGTCAGGAGAGAAAACCGTGGGTATGGTTTAGGGTTTTGACTTGGTTTTGAGTCAAAACCATAATCAAAATTTGGCCCAAAAAGAATCTTATTGGGCCTACGACCCGCCTACGGCCCGCCTACGGCCCTTTGCCAAGACCCAAGACCCAAGACCCGAGACCCAAGACCCGAGACCTGAGCCCCGAGCCCCGAGCCTGAGCCCGAGCCCAAGCCCGAGCCCGGCCTGGCCCGGCGGCGGCGGCGGCGGCGCGCGCGTGGCTTGGTCCCTTTTCTCTCCAACTCTTTTAAGCTACTACATAAGCTCTCCCATTTATATACTAGAGGATTTTTCCTCAAGTTTCCGATGTGGGACTTTTGTCCCTCCTCATTATTTTAGCCAACAAATTTATGGCTTTTTAATGAGCCCAATGCCGATTTCTCATTCACATTCCAACAATTTTTGCAATCAATATTTGGGTTATATTACCCAATTGAACATGCAAATTTGTTCATAAAAATTGTTCCAACAATCCCCCACATGAATAGAAATGACTCTATACAATGCAGACTCGATAGACTCGACAGACTCTATTATCTAGACATATTCTATAGACTAGACAGACTGACTTTCGAGAGTATAAACGAAAATTCACTGTATCTGAGTTGGTAGCATGTTGCAGCTTTGAACCACTTATTGTTAATATCTGTCGGGTTTACTCGACCAGGAGGTGAACATGATGTCTTGAACCACCCGAGCTTTGATGTAAACCGAGACAACAGGTATAACACAGTTTCATTTCTCGTAGAACTATGTTCTCTATTGTGTCCATTGTGGCCGTGGACTTGCCTGGTTAATCATGAGTGAACTTGGAGAATATAGCCTTTCCTTCATTCTCCTAGAAACGGCCCCATTTCACACTCATAAGGTGATTCACCATTAGCTTTGTTTTAAGGAGCATCCTGTAATACTCCACTTATATGTCAAAACTATGGTCTCAAATCATTAAAAGCAATGCTTATCCTACACATACAGGTAACAACACTGTTTATCATCCTAGGAACTGGGTATAGACGTAAGTCTCACAGTGTTTTTTTAGATTCCGTTTGATTTAGTTGTCCCTTTGAACCTACATCTTGGGATCTCCAGTCACGTAGGTGGGGTTTCCATCAAACTTCATCTTTATTCATAGGCTTTAAACCCATTCCTCTTGATGATTGTACGACTTGATCTCGAGCTAAACCTTTAGTAAACGGATCCGCTAGGTTATCAGCTGATTTGATGTAATCTACCGTGATTACACCACTTGAGATTAAGTGCCTAATGGTTTTATGTCGTCTTCGTATATGACGCGATTTACCATTATACAGATTGTTCAGTGCCCGAGCAATAGCCGATTGACTATCACAATGTATACGTATTGCTGACACTGGTTTTTCCCACATCGGGATATCTTCCAAAAAATTACGAAGCCATTCTGCTTCTTCTGCAGCTTTGTCTAAAGCTATGAACTCAGATTCCATGGTTGATCTAGCCAACAGAGTTTGTTTGGAAGATTTCCAGGACACTGCTGCACCACCAAGTGTAAAGATATATCCACTCGTGGATTTTGAGTTTTTGGAGTCGGATATCCAGTTCGCATCACTGTATCCTTCCAAAACTCCGGGTTCTCTACCGTAGTACAACCCATAATCTTTTGTATAACGTAGGTAGTTTAATACTCTAGTTATAGCTTTCCAATGATTATGTCCTGGATTACTCGTGTAGCGACTTAGTACATTTACCGAGTGCGCCAGATCGGATCTAGTACAGTTTGTTAAGTACATCAAGCTTCCGATCACGCGTGCATACTCTAGTTGTGACACCGCTTCACCCAAATTTTTGGTCAAGTGAAGTTGAGGGTCGACAGGAGTTTTTGCACTTCCATTTGAGTAGTTCTTAAACCGCTCAAGAATCTTCTCAGCATAATGAGTTTGGGATAGGATGATTCCTTCAGAATGTCTATTTATCTTGATTCCTAGAATGACATCCGCTAATCCCATATCTTTCATGTCAAACTTTTCACTAAGCAAACTCTTAGTTTGATTGATCATGTCTTTATTGCTACCAATGATAAGCATATCATCCACGTATAAGCATAACAGAATATACCCATTTGGCGTATTTTTGACATAGATACACTTATCACATTCATTTATGCTGAAACCATTTGACATCATTACATTGTCAAATTTTTCATGCCATTGTTTAGGAGCTTGTTTGAGTCCGTACAATGACTTTACAAGTCTACATACTTTGTGTTCTTGACCAGGGACGACAAACCCTTCAGGTTGTTTCATATAAATCTCTTCTTCTAAATCACCATTTAGAAAAGCAGTTTTTACATCCATTTGATGTATTTCCAAGTCCCTCAATGCTGCGATGCTTATCAGCATTCTTATTGAAGTTATTCTCGTTACTGGAGAATAGGTGTCAAAGAAATCCAAACCTTCTTTTTGTCGGAATCCTTGCACCACAAGTCTAGCCTTGTACTTCTCTATTGAGCCATCGGTTTTCAATTTTGTTTTGAAAATCCATTTACACCCTAATGCCTTAGAGCCTTGTGGTAGATCGGTTATCTCCCATGTATGGTTTTGCATAATGGAGTCGATCTCACTATTCACAGCTTCCTTCCAAGAAGGCGCATCAGGTGTAGACATGGCTTCGGTGAATGTTCTCGGTTCATTCTCTAAGAGAAAAACCGTCAAGAAATCATCACCAAAAGATTTTTCCTTACGAGCTCTTTTGCTTCGTCTAGGTTCATCTTCAATATTTTCTACTTCAGTTACTGAAGTACCAGATGTGCTTGCCTCATTTGTGGAGGTGATTGCATCACTCTCTTCACGTGCTCGTTTCGGATGTTTATCCTTACACGGAAATACGTTTTCAAAAAATGTTGCATTTTTTGATTCCATAATCGTATTGACATAGATATCTGATATATCTGATATATGTACTAAAAACCGATAAGCACTACTATTGTGTGCGTATCCTATGAATATGCAATCCACAGTTTTAGGTCCAATTGTGACCTTTTTAGGAGGAGGTACTGCTACTTTTGCTAGGCACCCCCACACTTTCAAGTATTTGTACGAAGGTACAATGCCTTTCCACAACTCATACGGCGTTTTGCCGGTTGTTTTGTGTGGTATTTTGTTGAGGATATAATTTGTGGTGAGCAATGCTTCCCCCCACAGATTCTGGGGTAACCCAGATTCCTGCAACATTGCATTCATCATTTCTTTCAGAGTTCGGTTTTTGCGTTCTGCAACTCCGTTAGATTCTGGTGAGTAGGGAGCTGTTGTTTGATGGATAATGCCATTTTCTTGACAAAATGCATTAAACGGTCCATCATATTCGCCTCCTCTATCACTTCTAACTATTTTAATAGTTTTCTTAAGTTGATTTTCAACTTCGAGCTTGTACTCTTTAAATTTTTGTAGGGCTTCATCCTTACTACGTAACAAATATACGTAACAATATTTTGTACAATCATCAATGAATGTCACAAAATACTTTTTACCACCTCTAGTTTGTATGCTTTTCAAATCGCATAAATCAGTGTGTATTAATGCTAGAGGTTCAGTAGTTCGTTCAACATGAGGTGATGGAGTTTTTGTGAGTTTTGCTTCGACGCATATCTCACACTTGTCTTTACTTATTTTGCATTTTGGAATTAGGTTCAAATTAATCAATCGTTGCATCGATTTATAATTCACATGTCCTAATCTTTCATGCCATAAATTAAAAGACTCAACCAAATAAGCAACTAGTTTCTTATTCATTGCAACATTGGAAAAAGTAGAAACATCATTGTTTTTGAGAACTGTCATTACACACATTTTGATCAGTCCTCCCTTAACATACCCTTTTCCCAAGTACACCCAATTCTTCCTAAGAACCAATTTGTCGGACTCAAAGTTGATGGCGAATCCATGCTTGCTCATCAATGTCCCGGATATCAGGTTCTTCCTCATGTCTGGCACGTGCTTCACATTGGTGAGAGTGACTTCGTGTCCAAATGTCAGCTTCAGCACCACTTTGCCGTGACCTTCAATCTTGGAAAAAGCCGTGTTTCCCATCACCAACTGCTCCTCGGACTTGTTCTTTTGATAAGAACTGAACATATCTCGATCAATGCAGATGTGAGTGGTTGCTCCAGTATCATAGAACAACTCCCTAGGGTTTTCCTCAACCATGTTTGCCTCAGTGACCACCGCACATAGGTCATCTTCAGTCAGATTGGCTTGAGCTTTTCCCTTCGCCTTACTACGACACTCCGAGGACTTGCGCCCTTTCTTACCACAATGATGACAACTCCCAGAGAATTTCTTCGGGTTGCCTTGCTTCTTAAAGCTTGTGGAGGCTTGAGGTGCGACCTTGTTAAACGCATATTTATTAGGTCCATTGTTGTTTGCCACAACCTTGCCTTTGCCCTTTCTTGCGTATTCGGCTACATTCGCATTATGATCGAGATGGTAATCTGATCTGCGATGTGTTGACTCAATTTGCAACCTGGAAATTAAGTTTGACAACGTCAAAGCCTTTTGCTTGTGGTCGAGATAATTTTTGAAATCGACCCAACCGGGAGGTAGCTTCTCAATAAAGCAATTCACAGTGAATGTCTCACACAGCTTCATTCCCTCATCGGTTAACTCTTGGGATATCATTTGCAGTTCATGAACTTGCTCCATGATGGGCCTTGAGTCCACCATTTTGAAGTCAAGAAATTTCATAACTGCATATTTCCCAGAGCCTACGTTGAAAGACTTATACTTCTTTTCCAAGGCATCCCAGAGATCCTTGGAAGTTTTGACCTCACTGTACACATTGAACAGTTGGTCCACCAGGCGGCTTTGAATGTAGCCTCGATACAAGTAGTCTCCATGGTTCCACGACTCAACACTAGCAAGAGCTCGTTGATCAGTATTCCCCGGAGGTAAGACAGGCTTAACCTCGGTGAGATACTTCTCCAATTTCAGAGTGGTCAGAAAGAAGTGCATCTTTTGCTGCCACGTCTTAAAATTGGACCCATCAAATTTGTCCGGCGTAAGTCCTGCACTTATAGAGCTAGGCACAAACGGGACATTAGATGAGGATGAACCAAGTGGTAGACCACTCCCAATCTGGGGCGTCATCTCACTTGCGTTAATCCCATCATTTGCACCTCGGGATGTGGTATCAACAGGCACGTAAGCAGTTTCGTTAGCCATTTCAGATGAATCTGTTCAAATATAAAAGAAACAGAATCAATATGGATCACAAACAAATGCGATAGCAATATAATCGATTTAAAAATCGTTAAAATTGCGTTCTGCGGAAATTTGCTTTAAAAAGCGTTCCGAGAATTCGCTCAGATTTCTGCGGATATCAAAAAAAAATTTTTTTGATATTCCGCGAAATTCCAGAAAAATATTTTGACTCCTTTATGAATCAGAAATATTTTTCCTCCTTTCAGAAACCCTGACAGGCGTTTCTATAAATATATGTATTTATAAATATATATATATATATATATATATATTTTAAAATAATATATTCGTGAAACCCTAATAAGGGTTTGTAGAATAATATTTTTTTTTTCTAAGGTTTCGCGAAACTCGCCGTTAGGCCTTTGCGGAAACCGTTTGACAAAAATATTTAGATCGTTTTAGGTTTTGAAACTTTCCACTGAATCGTTATAAAACGTTCGTAGAACTGTTTCAGATCGATCAGAAAAACGGATTGAAAACGTTTATGAAATCGATTCCGATCGATTGAAATAATGTGAAAACGTTTTAAAAAAAAACGTTACAAACCAGATCAGAATCGTTTGAAACCATTTTTTTTTTTCAGATCGAAAAATCGTTTTGAAACGTTTTTGAAAATCGTTTTAAAAATCAATCGCAATTCTCAATCCGATTCAAGCGATAAGCAGGAAGCGGATTTATTGAATTAAGAATGTTAGAACGTGAAAACTGGATATGAAAATCACGATATGAAAAAATGATTTATGGATCAAACGATTGAAAAAACGAATTAAGAAGAAAGACGAATTCGCGGAGGCAAGATGATCTCTTTCCTTAATTCAATAAATCTCCCGCAATGTGGCGGTTTGATGAGATTTTGAATCCCAGGATACAACCGCGATAAGACTATAATCGCAACACTCGATTATAGAATCTACGAACGACAACTACGCTATACTCTCGAGACTTACAGTGCAAAAATGGAAGATGGTGACGAGAGGGATCGCTGGAAACGATTTGGGAGAGAATGTGAAAGGTGAGGCGGCCGAATTAGGTTAATGAGGATTAAGGCTTGTTTTTATAGCCTTAAGGGAGCGGTTTTCACAACCCTAAAACGTGGGAGGGAACCGAACCAACGAAAAAAATCGTGGACGGTCAGGAGAGAAAACCGTGGGTACGGTTTAGGGTTTTGACTTGGTTTTGAGTCAAAACCATAATCAAAATTTGGCCCAAAAAGAATCTTATTGGGCCTACGACCCGCCTACGGCCCTTTGCCAAGACCCAAGACCCAAGACCCAAGACCCAAGACCCAAGACCCAAGACCCGAGCCCCCCGAGCCCCCCCGAGCCCGAGCCCGCCCGCCCGGCCCGGCGGCGGCGGCGGCGGCACGCGCGTGGCTTGGTCCCTTGTCTCTCCAACTCTTTTAAGCTACTACATAAGCTCTCCCATTTATATACTAGAGGATTTTTCCTCAAGTTTCCGATGTGGGACTTTTGTCCCTCCTCATTATTTTAGCCAACAAATTTATGGCTTTTTAATGAGCCCAATGCCCATTTCTCATTCACATTCCAACAATTTTTGCAATCAATATTTGGGTTATATTACCCAATTGAACATGCAAATTTGTTCATAAAAATTGTTCCAACAATCCCCCACATGAATAGAAATGACTCTATACAATGCAGACTCGATAGACTCGACAGACTCTATTATCTAGACGTATTCTATAGACTAGACAGAATGACTTTCGAGAGTATAAACGAAAATTCACTGTATCTGAGTTGGTAGCATGTTTCAGCTTTGAACCACTTATTGTTAATATCTGTCGGGTTTACTCGACCAGGAGGTGAACATGATGTCTTGAACCACTCGAGCTTTGATGTAAACCGAGACAACAGGTATAACACAGTTTCATTTCTCGTAGAACTATGTTCTCTATTGTGTCCATTGTGGCCGTGGACTTGCCTGGTTAATCATGAGTGAACTTGGAGAATATAGCCTTTCCTTCATTCTCCTAGAAACGGCCCCATTTCACACTCATAAGGTGATTCACCATTAGCTTTGTTTTAAGGAGCATCCTGTAATACTCCACTTATATGTCAAAACTATGGTCTCAAATCATTAAAAGCAATGCTTATCCTACACATACAGGTAACAACACTGTTTATCATCCTAGGAACTGGGTATAGACGTAAGTCTCACAGTGTTTTTTTAGATTCCGTTTGATTTAGTTGTCCCTTTGAACCTACATCTTGGGATCTCCAGTCACGTAGGTGGGGTTTCCATCAAACTTCATCTTTATTCATAGGCTTTAAACCCATTCCTCTTGATGATTGTACGACTTGATCTCGAGCTAAACCTTTAGTAAACGGATCCGCTAGGTTATCAGCTGATTTGATGTAATCTACCGTGATTACACCACTTGAGATTAAGTGCCTAATGGTTTTATGTCGTCTTCGTATATGACGCGATTTACCATTATACAGATTGTTCAGTGCCCGAGCAATAGCCGATTGACTATCACAATGTATACGTATTGCTGACACTGGTTTTTCCCACATCGGGATATCTTCCAAAAAATTACGAAGCCATTCTGCTTCTTCTGCAGCTTTGTCTAAAGCTATGAACTCAGATTCCATGGTTGATCTAGCCAACAGAGTTTGTTTGGAAGATTTCCAGGACACTGCTGCACCACCAAGTGTAAAGATATATCCACTCGTGGATTTTGAGTTTTTGGAGTCGGATATCCAGTTCGCATCACTGTATCCTTCCAAAACTCCGGGTTCTCTACCGTAGTACAACCCATAATCTTTTGTATAACGTAGGTAGTTTAATACTCTAGTTATAGCTTTCCAATGATTATGTCCTGGATTACTCGTGTAGCGACTTAGTACATTTACCGAGTGCGCCAGATCGGGTCTAGTACAGTTTGTTAAGTACATCAAGCTTCCGATCACGCGTGCATACTCTAGTTGTGACACCGCTTCACCCAAATTTTTGGTCAAGTGAAGTTGAGGGTCGACAGGAGTTTTTGCACTTCCATTTGAGTAGTTCTTAAACCGCTCAAGAATCTTCTCAGCATAATGAGTTTGGGATAGGATGATTCCTTCAGAATGTCTATTTATCTTGATTCCTAGAATGACATCCGCTAATCCCATATCTTTCATGTCAAACTTTCCACTAAGCAAACTCTTAGTTTGATTGATCATGTCTTTATTGCTACCAATGATAAGCATATCATCCACGTATAAGCATAACAAAATATACCCATTTGGCGTATTTTTGACATAGATACACTTATCACATTCATTTATGCTGAAACCATTTGACATCATTACATTGTCAAATTTTTCATGCCATTGTTTAGGAGCTTGTTTGAGTCCGTACAATGACTTTACAAGTCTACATACTTTGTGTTCTTGACCAGGGACGACAAACCCTTCAGGTTGTTTCATATAAATCTCTTCTTCTAAATCACCATTTAGAAAAGCAGTTTTTACATCCATTTGATGTATTTCCAAGTCCCTCAATGCTGCGATGCTTATCAGCATTCTTATTGAAGTTATTCTCGTTACTGGAAGAATAGGTGTCAAAGAAATCCAAACCTTCTTTTTGTCGGAATCCTTGCACCACAAGTCTAGCCTTGTACTTCTCTATTGAGCCATCGGTTTTCAATTTTGTTTTGAAAATCCATTTACACCCTAATGCCTTAGAGCCTTGTGGTAGATCGGTTATCTCCCATGTATGGATTTGCATAATGGAGTCGATCTCACTATTCACAGCTTCCTTCCAAGAAGGCGCATCAGGTGTAGACATGGCTTCGGTGAATGTTCTCGGTTCATTCTCTAAGAGAAAAACCGTCAAGAAATCATCACCAAAAGATTTTTCCTTACGAGCTCTTTTGCTTCGTCTAGGTTCATCTTCAATATTTTCTACTTCAGTTACTGAAGTACCAGATGTGCTTGCCTCATTTGTGGAGGTGATTGCATCACTCTCTTCACGTGCTCGTTTCGGATGTTTATCCTTACACGGAAATACGTTTTCAAAAAATGTTGCATTTTTTTATTCCATAATCGTATTGACATGGATATCTGATATATCTGATTTATGTACCAAAAACCGATAAGCACTACTATTGTGTGCGTATCCTATGAATATGCAATCCACAGTTTTAGGTCCAATTGTGACCTTTTTAGGAGGAGGTACTGCTACTTTTGCTAGGCACCCCCACACTTTCAAGTATTTGTACGAAGGTACAATGCCTTTCCACAACTCATACGGCGTTTTGCCGGTTGTTTTGTGTGGTATTTTGTTGAGGATATAATTTGTGGTGAGCAATGCT
This sequence comes from Pugionium cornutum, assembly GCA_018901935.1. Lineage (NCBI taxonomy): Eukaryota > Viridiplantae > Streptophyta > Magnoliopsida > Brassicales > Brassicaceae > Pugionium > Pugionium cornutum. Next base: position 6,372,602 of record CM032159.1, read on the forward strand.
TCCCCCCACAGATTCTGGGGTAACCCAGATTCCTGCAACATTGCATTCATCATTTCTTTCAGAGTTCGGTTTTTGCGTTCTGCAACTCCGTTAGATTCTGGTGAGTAGGGAGCTGTTGTTTGATGGATAATGCCATTTTCTTGACAAAATGCATTAAACGGTCCATCATATTCGCCTCCTCTATCACTTCTAACTATTTTAATAGTTTTCTTAAGTTGATTTTCAACTTCGAGCTTGTACTCTTTAAATTTTTGTAGGGCTTCATCCTTACTACGTAACAAATATACGTAACAATATTTTGTACAATCATCAATGAATGTCACAAAATACTTTTTACCACCTCTAGTTTGTATGCTTTTCAAATCGCATAAATCAGTGTGTATTAATGCTAGAGGTTCAGTAGTTCGTTCAACATGAGGTGATGGAGTTTTTGTGAGTTTTGCTTCGACGCATATCTCACACTTGTCTTTACTTATTTTGCATTTTGGAATTAGGTTCAAATTAATCAATCGTTGCATCGATTTATAATTCACATGTCCTAATCTTTCATGCCATAAATTAAAAGACTCAACCAAATAAGCAACTGGTTTCTTATTCATTGCAACATTGGAAAAAGTAGAAACATCATTGTTTTTGAGAACTGTCATTACACACATTTTGATCAGTCCTCCCTTAACATACCCTTTTCCCAAGTACACCCCATTCTTCCTAAGAACCAATTTGTCGGACTCAAAGTTGATGGCGAAACCATGCTTGCTCATCAATGTCCCGGATATCAGGTTCTTCCTCATGTCTGGCACGTGCTTCACATTGGTGAGAGTGACTTCGTGTCCAGATGTCAGCTTCAGCACCACTTTGCCGTGACCTTCAATCTTGGAAAAAGCCGTGTTTCCCATCATCAACTGCTCCTCGGACTTGTTCTTCTGATAAGAACTAAACATATCTCGATCAATGCAGATGTGAGTGGTTGCTCCAGTATCATAGAACCACTCCCTAGGGTTTTCCTCAACCATGTTTGCCTCAGTGACCACCGCACATAGGTCAACTTCAGTCAGATTGGCTTGAGCTTTTCCCTTCGCCTTACTACGACACTCCGAGGACTTGTGCCCTTTCTTACCACAATGATGACAACTCCCAGAGAATTTCTTCGGGTTGCCTTGCTTCTTAAAGCTTGTGGAGGCTTGAGGTGCGACCTTGTTAAACGCATGTTTATTAGGTCCATTGTTGTTTGCCACAACCTTGCCTTTGCCCTTTCTTGCGTATTCGGCTACATTCGCATTATGATCGAGATGGTAATCTGATCTGCGATGTGTTGACTCAATTTGCAACCTGGAAATTAAGTTTGACAACGTCAAAGCCTTTTGCTTGTGGTCGAGATATTTTTTGAAATCGACCCAACCGGGATGTAGCTTCTCAATAAAGCAATTCACATTGAATGTCTCACACAGCTTCATTCCCTCATCGGTTAACTCTTGGGATATCATTTGCAGTTCATGAACTTACTCCATGATGGGCCTTGAGTCCACCATTTTGAAGTCAAGAAATTTCTTAACTGCATATTTCCCAGAGCCTACGTTGAAAGACTTAGACTTCTTTTCCAAGGCATCCCAAAGATCCTTGGAAGTTTTGACCTCACTGTACACATTGAACAGTTGGTCCACCAGGCGGCTTTGAATGTAGCCTCGACACAAGTAGTCTCCATGGTTCCACGACTCAACACTAGCAAGAGCTCGTGGATCAGTATTCCCCGGAGGTAAGACAGGCTTAACCTCGGTGAGATACTTCTCCAATTTCAGAGTGGTCAGAAAGAAGTGCATCTTTTGCTGCCACGTCTAAAAATTGGACCCATCAAATTTGTCCGGCGTAAGTCCTGCACTTATAGAGCTAGGCACAAACGGGACATCAGATGAGGATGAACCAAGTGGTAGACCACTCCCAATCTGGGGTGTCATCTCACTTGCGTTAATCCCATCATTTGCACCTCGGGATGTGGTATCAACAGGCACGTAAGCAGTTTCGTAAGCCATTTCAGATGAATCTGTTCAAATATAAAAGAAACAGAATCAATATGGATCACAAACAAATGCGATAGCAATATAATCGATTTAAAAAATCGTTAAAATTGCGTTCTGCGGAAATTTGCTTTAAAAAGCGTTCCAAGAATTCGCTCAGATTTCTGCGGATATCAAAAAATTTTTTTTGATATTCCGCGAAATTCCAGAAAAATATTTTGACTCCTTTATGAATCAGAAATATTTTTTCCTCCTTTCAGAAACCCTGACAGGCGTTTCTATAAATATATATATATAAATATATATATATATATATATATATATATTTAAAATAATATATTCGTGAAACCCTAATAAGGGTTTGTAGAATAATATATTTTTTTTTTCTCAGGTTTCGCGAAACTCGCCGTTAGGCCTTCGCGGAAACCGTTTGACAAAAATATTTAGATCGTTTTAGGTTTTGAAACTTTCCACTGAATCGTTATAAAACGTTCGTAGAACTGTTTCAGATCGATCAGAAAAACGGATTGAAAACGTTTATGAAATCGATTCCGATCGATTGAAATAATGTGAAAACGTTTTAAAAAAAACGTTACAAACCAGATCAGAATCGTTTGAAACCGTTTTTTTTTTCAGATCGAAAAATCGTTTTGAAACGTTTTTGAAAATCATTTTAAAAATCAATCGCAATTCTCAATCCGATTCAAGCGATAAGCAGGAAGCGGATTTATTGAATTAAGAATGTTAGAACGCGAAAACCAGATATGAAAATCACGATATGAAAAAATGATTTATGGATCAAACGATTGAAAAAACGAATTAAGAAGAAAGACGAATTCGCGGAGGCGAGATGATCTCTTTCCTTAATTCAATAAATCTCCCGCAATGTGGCGGTTTGATGAGATTTTGAATCCCAGGATACAACCGCGATAAGACTATAATCACAACACTCGATTATAGAATCTACGAACGACAACTACGCTATACTCTCGAGACTTACAGTGCCAAAATGGAAGATGGTGAGGAGAGGGATCGCTGGAAACGATTTGGGAGAGAATGTGAAAGGTGAGGCGGCCGAATTAGGTTAATGAGGATTAAGGCTTGTTTTTATAGCCTTAAGGGAGCGGTTTTTGCAACCCTAAAACGTGGGAGGGAACCGAACCGACGAAAAAAATCGTGGACGGTCAGGAGAGAAAACCGTGGGTATGGTTTAGGGTTTTGACTTGGTTTTGAGTCAAAACCATAATCAAAATTTGGCCCAAAAAGAATCTTATTGGGCCTACGACCCGCCTACGGCCCTTTGCCAAGACCCAAGACCCAAGACCCAAGACCCTTTGCTTAAGACCCGAGACCTGAGACCCGAGACCTGAGACCTGAGACCCGAGACCCGAGACCCGAGACCCGAGACCCGAGACCCGAGACCCGAGACCCGAGACCCGAGACCCGAGACCCGAGACCCGAGACCCGAGCCCGAGCCCGGCGGCGGCGGCGGCGGCGCGCGCGTGGCTTGGTCCCTTTTCTCTGCAACTCTTTTAAGCTACTACATAAGCTCTCCCATTTATATATTAGAGGATTTTTCCTCAAGTTTCCGATGTGGGACTTTTGTCCCTCCTCATTATTTTAGCCAACAAATTTATAGCTTTTTAATGAGCCCAATGCCCATTTCTCATTCACATTCCAACAATTTTTGCAATCAATATTTGGGTTATATTACCCAATTGAACATGCAAATTTGTTCATAAAAATTGTTCCAACAATGAATCCCATGATGAACATGAATATGAACCAACTTGAGAGAAGGATGATGACGAGTATTTAGCATGCTAGTTCAACCCAAGGAAAAGGTCCAAAAGGAGAACTATTTTTCACACCCGATGCACAATTAATAACAATGTCTATAATCTTATGTAATTGATGGAGATTCATGTGCTAACATTACTAAAAAGTACATAGTGGAGAGATTAGGATTTCAAAAATATCAAATATGCAAGAACATATCAACTATAATGGCTAAATGACACCACGGAAATAAAAGTCATTGAACAAATAAATGTCTTTTGTAGTGTGTATCAGGACCAATTCCTATATGATGTGGTGCCTCTACAGGAGGGACACTTTTTTGTTGGGCTGACCTTCACATTTTGACCGTAGCATAATCCATAATGGTTGCACCAATAATTATTTTACACCAACAAGTACCGTGAGTATAATCTAGTCCTACTAAACCCATCGAAGATTCATGACCTACAATATAGGATGAACAAAGAGGCCAAAATAAGTAACACTTACCTCCTTATGACAACTACTGTTATTCATTAAATCTTGAGTACCAAGAAAACTATATTACTAATGGTCTACAGTACGTGTTCCCGTGAGATATAACAGCTGGACTACTACCAATATGTGCTATTGAATAATATCTTGTTCACAGAGCGGACCTTTCCAATAAACCGGCCTACTAAATGAGCCCAATAGATTTGTGAGATTCGCCGATCATAAGCTTGGGCTGGTTTGGGGAAGGTCAAAACGGCGCGTTTTGATTCGTCTGGACTTGGGCCAATTAAGTTGGCCCAACAATGATCCGCGAAGCTGCCGTATATAAGGGATGCTTTATGCAAACCCTAGCAGCTGAGTAGTTTTTTTCGGTTGTCTCTCTTGTTCATTCGCTCTGTGCGATTCGAGAGCAGTTCGTTATCTCTCTCGGTAAATCGCCGATTGTTCTTGTAAACTCACCGGAAAAGTTAGTGAATTCCAGGCTCACACCCTGAAGAGAGATGTACATGATTAATCGGGGAACTCTATAAAATCTCGTGTGTTCTTTACATTTGTATCTTGCATGCGATAGATTTTAGGTTCTTTCGAGATCGTAGTATTTGATTCGATATTCCAGTGAGTAGAGAGGTGAGAGAGAGAGAGAGAAAAGCAAAACGGCAGACGGTTACAAGTGGTATCAGAGCCCAGGATATCACCGGTAACCGTCTCTTGGCCGGAAAAGTCAAAGATCTTCACAGATCGGAAAGGTTTCTTCCATCTGTGAGTCGCGATCTTGGATCGTAAAGAAAAGAGAGTCTCGGTGAATCGGAGACTCTCGGATCTAAGGGCTAGGATTTCGTGTCTGAAACCCTAACTCGGTTGTGACTCAGATCTGTGAGGTAACTCGCAGATCTGGTTCAGATCTGAAAAGATCTGAGAGTAAGGTTTCGCGTTTGAAACCTTAACTCGGTTGAGGTTTCAATCGGTTCAGATCTGAAAAGTTCTGAACCAAGATTGGCTGAGATCTGAAAGATCAGCTCGGATCTGAGCTGAGGTTGTCGCGATCTGAAAAGATCGGTTCAGATCTGAGCCAAGAATAACTCCGATCTGAACAGTAGCTTCAGATCAAAGTTTAGGCCAGAAAGTCCCACCGGATTCAGGTGGAGTTCTTTCGGCAGTGAACCAGAACCGGTCAAACATACAATCGGCCAAAAGATGGTAAGTAAACCAGGTGAGATCATTCGGTTTGCAAAATTAGGGTTAGGATTCGCAGATAGTAAACCGCTCTGAGAATTGAACCCCGGTTAAGGAAAATTTCCGGTTTAGGAAAATTTCCGGTTTAGGAAATTCCGCTTTAGGAAAATTTCCGGTTTAGAAAAATTTCCGGTTTAGGAAATTCCGGTTTAGGAAAATTTCCGATTTTGGTCAATTTCCGGTTTAGATTGATTTTATTCGGTTAAGATCAATTGTTCGGTTTAGGGTAATTTTTCTGGTTTAGTTTGATTTTTCGGATTATTTTTTTTGGAAGGTTTTAATTGAAGAAAATATTTTGTCGAAAATTTTCAATTAAATAAATAAAAAATAAATAAAAAATAAATAAAAAAATTAAAAGAAATTAAAAAAAAAAATTTCTTGGTGTGGTTGCTTGAGTCCCCTGAGTGTGATCAGTGTGTTGCATCCTAGGTAAATAGACCCCAAAAACCCAAATAATCCAATATGGAGCCAACCCTAGGTAAATTCGAAATGGATAAGTTCGATGGTAAGGGGGTTTTTGGGTTATGGAAGTACAAGCTGTTGGGACAGCTTGAAATCCAGGGATTGGCCTTTGTCCTTAAAGAGGGAGCAACTCTGTTTGTGGATGACCCTGAGGCAGAGGAAGGGGCAGAACCTAGATTAGACCTTAAGAAGGTAGAAAGGGATCTTAGGGTGAAAAACCTATTAGGAGTGTGTTTAGGTGATCTGATCCTAAGAAAGGTGATGCACGAAATCACTGCCATGGGGATGTGGAAAGCCTTAGAACGTGACTTTCAAACTAAATCGTTGCCAAATAGGATCTACCTAAAGCAACAATTTGCTAGTTATAGGATGGACGAAGGTAAGTCCATAGAGGAGAATCTGGATGATTTCCTCAAGCTGATAGCGGATCTGGCTAGTCTTAAGATCAACATCTCGGATGAGGATCAGGCAATCCAGATCCTATCAGGTCTACCTCCTGCGTATGAACGCCTGGTCCATACTCTTAAGTATGGATCAGGGAAGGACACTCTGCGGGTTGCAGATGTTGTCAGTTTAGCCTATGCTAAGGAGGTAGAGCTTAGGATGAAAGGTGTAATCGGGAAATCTAAGAGTGGAGGAGAAGGGTTATTCACGGTCCAGAGAGGTAGATCCAAAAATTGGTTAGAAAAAAGAAATAACCGACAAGGAAAGGGTAGGTCTAAGAGCAAGGGTAGGTCTAAGTCTAAGACAAGGCAAGGTGCTAAGGCCTGTTGGATATGTGGGGATGAGTCTCATTGGAAAAGAGACTGTCCCCAAAGAAGACAAAATGACCAGGGTCAGAAATCTTCCAAGTCAGCTAATGTATCGGTTAGGTTACCTGACCATACGGCTCTGACTGTAAGCTCCCAAGATACTAAGGACGAGTGGGTTCTTGACTCGGGTTGTTCATTTCATATGACTTCGAGAAAAGAACTTCTCTCAAATCTTAGGGAAATGAACGGTCATCGGGTGTACATGGCTAATGGCACCTTTTGTGAGGTAAAAGGTGAGGGTGAGTTAACCATAGAGAACCCAGATGGTTCATTAGTAACTCTTAGAAAGGTTAGGTACATACCCAAGATAGGCAGGAATCTCATATCCTATGGTCAGCTAGAGTAATCTGGCTGTAAGTACATCGGAGGAAACTATGAAGTTCAATTTTTCAAGGGGGATAAGAAAGTACTTGGAGGAAAGTATGACGGGGGGGTTATATTACCTTCAAAGGACGATTAGAAAAGCCTAGGTAAATACTGTCAATGGTGGGGTAGATAATTCCAAGCTCTGGCATACCAGGCTGGCTCACATGAGCCAGTCAGCTATGCAAGTCTTAGCTAGAAAGGGGTACCTAAAATCAAGTGAGGTCTCACAATTAGGATTTTATGAGGCTTGCACTTTAGGAAAATCCCATAGGCAGCAGTTTCCGACTACAAAACATACAACCAAGGAGATCTTGGAGTATGTGCATTCAGATCTGTGGGGTTCTGCCAATGTCACCCCAAGCCTTTTTGGGAAGAAATACTTCATGACATTGATAGACGACTACTCTAAGAAAGTTTGGATATACTTCTTAAGGGCAAAGTCAAAGGCCTATCAATGTTTCATGGAGTGGAAAACCTTGGTAGAAAATCAGACTGGCAAAAAGGTCAAATGTCTAAGGACGGACAATGGCCTGAAATTTTGCAACAGTCAGATGGATAGTATGTGTAGGGAGGAAGGGATTAAGAGGCATCGTACGTGTCCTTATACTCTGCAGCAAAACGGAGTATCTGAAAGGATGAATGTACGATTATGGACAAGGTTAGGAGCATGCTAGCTGAAATTGGCTTGAAAGGCGAGTTTTGGGCAGAAACTGCTCTAACGGCTGTTTATATAATCAATAGGTCACCTAAAACAGCCTTAGATCATGAGATCCCAGAAGATGTCTGGTCGGGCAGTAAACCAGATTACAACTATCTGAGGAGTTTTGGATGTATGGCCTACGTGCATACATCTAGGGATAAGATAAGTCCTAGAGCCATTAGGGGTGTCTTTCTAGGTTATGCCCAGGGAACAAAAGGGTATCGAATTTGGTTGCTAGATGAACGCAAATTGGTTATAAGCAGGGATGTGGTTTTCCATGAAACCTGCTTATACAAAGAATTTGCTAGTAAGGATAAGCAATAAGATAGTCCCCTGAATCAAAAGAAGAAAGTAACCTTCAGTGAAAACTTGGAAGAAATTTTCGGAGAGAAGGATTCAGAGGATGATTCAGCTCAAGGTGGAGCTCCTGTGGAAGACTGGCCCTAAAGGGGTAGATCAGACTATGTCTGATGATATTGCTGAGGAGTCAGTAGAATACAGCAATAAACAGTCTGAGGATCTAGATCAATACCTTTTGGCTAGGGATAGAGTTAGGAGAGCTCATAAGCCACCATCAAAGTTTGGTGACTCAGACTTTGTTGCTTATGCCCTTAGTGCAGTAGATCTGATTAATCTTGATGAGCCAAAATCATGGTCAGAAGCCATGAAAAGTAAAGATAGCAGGCGATGGAAAGCTGCTATGCTGGAAGAGATGGAGTCTGTTGACAAAAACGGGACTTGGGTTCTAGTTGATAAGCCAGCTGATCAGAAGGTGATCAGCTATAAATGGCTATTCAAACTAAAACCAGGCATAGAAGGAGTTCAAAATCCACGTTATAAGGCTAGGTTAGTGGCAAAAGGGTTTGCCCAGGTTGAAGGGATAGATTATAACGAGGTATTTGCCCCGGTTGTCAAGCATTCCTCCATTAGACTCTTATTGTCCCTTGTGGTAAATCAAAGTATGGAGCTTGAGCAGCTTGATGTCAAGACTGCTTTCCTCCATGGCACTTTGAAAGAAACCATCTACATGAGTCAACTTGAAGGCTTTATTCGTAAAGGACAGGAGAACAAGGTCTGTCTCCTGAAAAAATCCCTTTACGGATTAAAGCAGTCTCCAAGGGAATGGAATCACAGGTTTGACAAGTCTATGAGTGAGCAGAATTATAGGAGTAAATTTGATCCATGTGTATACATGAAGGGAACATGTATATATGAAGGATAAGATTTACCTCCTATTGTATGTAGATGACATGCTGTTGGCGTCGAAGAGCATGCAGATTATAAGTGATCTCAAGAAGACTTTAGGTTCTGAATTCGATATGAAAGATATGGGTTTAGCTAGGAAGATTCTTGGGATAGATATAATCCGGGAAAAGTCAAAGGACATACTTGTCGTATCCCAAGAGAAATACCTTGTTCAGGTTCTGAAACAGTTTGGTATGTGGGATAGTATCCAGGTTAGCACACCAATAGGACCCCAATTCAAGCTCAAAAGCCTAGACAAGGCTGATGAGCAAGAGCTCAGAAAGGAAATGGATGTAATTCCATATTCTAGTGCGGTGGGTAGTCTTATGTATGCAATGGTAGGCTCAAGGCCCGATCTTGCATACGGGGTAGGATTGGTAAGTAGGTACATGAGCTGTCCTGGTTCGGATCATTGGCAGGCTGTGAAATGGATACTGAGGTACCTAAAGGGTGCTTCTAGCAGGTGTTTGACTTTCATCAAAGAACCGCAATTTGACGTAATTGGGTTCTACGATTCTGATTTTGCCTCGGATCTGGACAAGAGGAGGTCCATATCCGGGTATGTTTTCACGGTAGGGGGTAATACCGTGAGCTGGAGGTCAAGTCTGCAAAAGGTTGTTGCCCTGTCAACAACTGAAGCCGAATATGTGTCTCTTGCTGAATCATTCAAAGAAGCCCTGTGGCTGAGGGGTCTTTGTGAGGAGATGGGTTTCCCTCATGTAAAGACTGAGTTATTTTGTGATTCGTAGAGTGCCATTCATTTGGCTAGAAACAGCATGCACCATGAGAGGACAAAGCATGTAGAATTTTTTCAGGTTGCCTTGCTTCTTAAAGCTCGTGGAGGCTTGAGGCGCGAACTTTTTAATCGTATGCTTACTAGGTCCATTATTGTTTGTCACAACTTTTCCTTTGCCCTCTCTTGTGTATTCAGCCATATTTTCATTATGATCAAGATTTTAATCTGATCTGTGATGTGTAAACTCAATTTGCAGCATAGAGATTAAGTTTGACAACGCCAATGATTTTTGCTTGTGGTCGAGATAGTTTTTGAAATTGACCCAACTAGGAGGTAGCCTCTCAATGAAGCAATTCACTGTGAACGTCTCACAGATTTTCATTCAGTTATCGGCTATCTCTTGGGATATCATTTGCCGTTCATGAACTTGCTCCATGATAGACCTTCAGTCCACCATTTTTAATTCAATAAATTTTTTAATTGCATATTTCCCAGATCCTACGTTAAAAGACTTATACTTCTTTTCCAAGTCATACTAGAGATCCTTGGAAGTTTTGACATCACTGTACACATTGAACAGTTGGTCCACCATATGGCTTTTAATGTAGCCTCGACACAAGTAGTCTCCATGAGTCCACGACTCAACGCTAGCCAAAGCTCGTGGATCAGTATTCCTAGGAGGTAAGACTGGCTTAACCTCGGTGAGATATTTCTCCAATTTCAAGGTGGTCAGAAAGAAATGCATCTTCTACTGCCATGTCTTGAAATTAGTCCTATCGAAGTTTTCTGGCGTAAGTCTTGCGCTTATAGCGCTAGGCACAAAAGAGACATCAGATGCGTATGAACCAAGTGGTAGACCACTCCCAATCTGGGGCGTCAACTCACTAGTGTTAATCCCATCACTAGCACCTCCATGTGTGGTATCAACAGCTGTGTGGACAGTTTCGTTAGCCTCTTTTCAGATGAATCTGCTAAAATACAAATAAAACAGAATCAATATGGATAACACATAAATTCGATAGCAATATAATCGATTTTTAAAAAACGCTAAAATTGCGTTGTGCAAAAATTTGCTTTAAAAAGCATTTCTTGAATTCGCACAAAATTTCTTCGGATATCACAAATTTTTTTTTGATATTCCGAGAAATTATGAAAAAATATTTTGATTCCTTTACAAATAAGAAATATAATTTTTCTCATAGAAACCCTAATAGGCATTTATATATATATATTAATAATATATTCATAGAAACCCTAATAGGCGTTTCTAAAATTATATTATTCAACGTTTCGCGAAACTCGTCATAAAGCCTTCACAAAAACGGTTTAATAAAACACGTAATCGTTTAATTTTGAAATTTTTTTGCGGAATATTTATAACATGTTCGCATAAACCATTTTAGATCGATCACAAAAAACGATTTAAAATGTTTTTTGAAATCGTTTCCGGTCGATTGAAAAGAATTTGTAACATTTGAAAAACTGTTATGGATCGATTAGAATCGTTTGAACATAGTTTTTAGATCGATGAAAATCATTTTTAAATTTTTGAAAATCGTTTGAACATCGATCGCAATTCTCAATTTGATTCAAACGATTAGTAGAAAACCGATTTAATGAATTAAAATTGTTAGAACGAAAAAAACTGGATATAAAAACCGCAATGCAAAAATTACCTAGAGATCGAAAACGATTGAATCCGATTGAGGAAAAGCTTAATTCCCAAAATCGAGATATGATTTCTTTTCTTAATTCATTAAATCTCCATGAATGTTATGGTTTGACGAGACTATGAATCTTAGGATACAACCACGATGAGACTATAATCATAATACGTGATTATAGAATCTGCGAACAAAAGATTTTGTACTGTTACACTCTCAAGACTTACGATTTGAGAAGAGGAGAAAGAAGATGAGAGGATTGTCAAACTGTTTTCTCTTTTTAGACAAAAATGTGAGAGAAGAAGAAAAGGGTAAGCGAAGTTCACAAGGCACCAAGGCTTGTATTTATAGGCTAGATTTTGCAAACCCTAAACATAGAGAGTGGGGCGCCGAGAGTTTTAGGGTTTTGACTCAGTTTGGGCCAAAAATGTTAACCAAAATTTGGCCCAAAAAGAACCTTAGGCCCTTCACCAAGACCAAAGAATCCAAACCCAAGACCCAAGACCCAAGACCAAAGAACCCAGACAAAAGATCCAAGACCCAAGATCCAAGACCTAATATCCAATATCCAACACCCAATATCCAACACCTAATATCCAACACCCAATATCCAATATCCAATATCCAATATCCAACACTAAAAACCCAAGACCCAAGAACCAAGGCCCAATACTCAATACCCAATACCGAAGACCCAAGACCTGAGCCCGACCCGGCCCGGTGGCGGCTGACGCGTGGCTTGCTCTCTTTTCTCTCCAACAATTTTAAGCTACTACATGAGCTCTTTCCTTTATATACTAAGGGATTTTTCCCCAAATTTTTAATGTGGGACTTTTGTTCCTACTCATTAATTTAGCCAACAAACTTATGACTTTTTTCATGAGCCCAATGGCCCATTTTTCATTCACATTTCAATAATTTTTGTAATCAATATTTGAGCCATGTTACCCAAATTGAACATGCAAATTTGTTCCATAAAATTGTTCCAACAATTTCACCCAAACTTATGGCTTTTTCATGAGCCCAATAACCTATTTATCATTCACATTTCAACAATTTTTACAATTAATATATGGGTCATGTTACCCAAATTGAACATGTAAATTTGTTCCATCAAATTGTTCCAAATCGACATTGTTGTTGATTATGTATCTAACTTATTTAAATTGCTTTCACCATATTTTCTCTGATCTAAAAGCTAAGATCCTCTCGACACAACGGATTATCCAGAATCATATTATGTTCATATTGAAATTGGATACTGCTACCTTTATGCATCTCGTAGGCTTCCTTGAATCTGGACTTAAGGGGTTGGAATCAAGTTTTTCATCACAGGTGAGAATTGTCTAAAAAAATGTTACGACCCACCATTTTCAGACATGCCCACTCAATTTTAGTGGTCCACGTACCATGTTAAGAGGTGTCCACTCATTTTTGTTGTAGTGTGATGCGTATCAAAGGAAAGTGAACATCAATCAGAGGAACGAGATGTCTCAAAACTTCATTCTCAAAGTTGAGGTATTCAATTCTTGGGGCATATAAATCATGGGCCCCTTTCCTCCTTTGCATCAAATGAGTGGAAGCAATGAAAATTTCTACTAATGATGCTAAAGTAGTGGTGAAAATGTTCAATATGTGATCTTCCCCAAGTTTGGACTCCCGGGAGTAGTAATTAGCTATGGTGGAATCCATTTCATCAATAAGGTTTTTGGGAACCTGCTGAGAAAATATGGGGTCCGACAAAAAGTAGAAACCCCATATCATCGCCAGACTAGTAACGAGGTTGAGGTTTGTAACAGAGAAATCTAAAATATCCTCAAGAACATTGTCGCAAAAAGAAAAAAGGATGGATCTACCATGTTAGATGATGCAATCTGGACATATAGAATATCCTACAAGACTCCTTTGGCACTACACCTTACCATTTGGTGTATGATAAATCTTTTCATCTTCCGGTTGAACTCGAGTTCAAAGCGGCATGGGCGGTTAAACTACTCATCTATGATATCAAAGCTGCCGCTAAAAGAAGGATAATCCAACTGAACGGGTTTGATGAAATTCGTCAAAATGCCTATGAAAGCTCGAGCAAAGGCAATACATGACAAGAAAATAATTCCTAGAAACTTTGCTGCCAACGGTAAGATACTCCTATTTGACTCATGTATTAAGCGTTTTTCAGGAAAGTTGTGATCTAGGTGATCAAGACATTTCACCATTAAAAAAGTGGGACCTTATGGTGCCCTTGTGCTAGTTGACAACAATGGCGCGAATTCATGGTGAACAGTCAACGGCTAAAACCATATCTGGTAGACTCTATTCCTAAAGTGATACAAGCCTCGATTCACGGCTTGGATGCGCGTGGGCTATTTGGAGAAGGTTAGGTGAGAAACTTGACCTTAGACTTCTGGATAGGGGCTTTTGGGTTGGTATTGGGTGGAAGGGTGAAGTGAACCACACGAGGGTTGATGAACCTCGTGATAAATCACAAACTTAGAGCTAGGAGGACTGGTCTCAACTAGGTTCTAAGCGCACAAGTCTCTTTGAGAGAAAAACTTGTTGAAGAAAATTCGCAATTTATTAATATCAAAAAGGTTGTCAAACTACAATGCTGGAAGGAGCCTTATTAATATGCTCGACAGCTTGACCTTCTAGGGTCGACTCAAAGAAAGAAAAGGAAAATTTACAAAAGTGCACAAATAGAAAACGTAGAAAAGTGCATAACCGAAAAAGGACATATTCTTAAAATGTCTTTGACTCAAAAATATAAAAAATCTAAATCCTACCCTGCAAAACAGAAAGAGGCAAATATTTGAATTGAAAACTTACCTTTCTTTCCTCACGGCCAAGAAATGGAAGGTGGCCGTCCTTGTGGCATGCACGCGCCTTGCTCCTAGTCTTCGACTTGGAGTAGGGTTAGGAATCTTTGGGCCCTGATCTCTCTTGCCACTAAAGCCCAAGTCTCTGAAGTCCGTTGCATTGTTGAGAAGCCTTTGGACTCTTCTTTGCACTTCTGGCCCACTGACCTTTGTCGATCATCCTCTAGGAGCTTGTCGACCCATAAGCTGAATTTGTGGAAGAGTGCTCTTGATCTGCCCTTTGTCATTGCTCCTGGTGGCACCACTGGTGTAGAGACTTCCTCTAGATGCATATCCTGAAGCTGGTAGCTTATCTGGTCCGAGTCTCCTTGTGTAGAAGTTGAAATGCCCGTGTCTTGGCTGGATCGGCTGTACCGGCTGGGCTGTGCGAGGTGCTGGCCGGAATGTCTTCTGGACCAGCCAAGTTGATCCTGGAGCCGGCAGCGTCAGCAATGGGACCGGCGGTGTAGATTAGAAAAATTGGAAATTGATTAATGATGTTTAGGTTGATTAGATTAAAAATTGTCATGATTAGGATGTACTTCAGGTTAGGATTGAACTAGTTGTTCAGTCCTTAAACTTATGATATTTTGCTCCCGAGAGGTGTTTGACAAAATATGTAGGTAAGACCTAATTGTGATTTTCACATTTTAGTCAGCGAGAGTTAATGTTTAAAGTGATTGATAGACTAACATAGGCAAAAACTTAAGGATTGCTAGTCAATTGATTACGGTTCACAAAAATTTATTAATCTATAGACTAATAAATGGGCTATTGCCATGAGAATGGATTAGTCTAGTAGAAAGGATTCTATATTTTAGGAATTTATTTAATCGAACATATAGCATTAGTAGTCAGTGGATAATTACCCCGAGTCGAATGCCTTACCCATAGTTCTTACAGTCCATTCATTGAATTTAGCTTATCTATTATTTTCTATGCAATTAGATAACTAGAAAACCAAACAAATCCCAATTCGAACTTACTTAGATTTAAGTGTGTTTCATGTATTCTTAGTGTGATATTCTATCTTCCTTGTGGTTTATATATCCAACTACTACTTTGATTACTCTGCAGATGAAGTTGTATTAGGGATAAAACTATAATACCACCATGCAGCGAAGGGATCGACCAATCCGGAAGTACCCCAATCGATCGTGTGGCCCAGGCGCTCGGGAGATTGATTAGTTCAGACATGGGACCGATGATCCTGTAACGTGCAGATTCCAGAGACTCGGAAGATCGATCGGTTGAGTTTGGGACCGATCAGTCGAGTAGACCAGCAAACCATGGGACCGATCGGTCCACCCTCATACCGATCAATCCCATGCACCGATACGTTGGTTCTGCTCAGTTTATATTGGTTCAATTCGGTTTAGTTTCACTTATTTTAAACAGAAAAACACTATAAACCCACTCATAAGCCATTTCATGGATCAAACAAATAAAAAACACCTTTCTTCTTTCCAATTTTCCGATCTACGGTGATTTTTGGGGATACTTTTCAAAACTTCATATTTTCTTTGTTTCTAAACGGATTTGAGCGAATTTTGGTCTATTCTACTTGATTTTTCACCCTATTTCTGATTATCATTATCCCAAATGCAATCTATCAAGGTATGTTCTTCGAAATTTACATTTCATTTCTGAAAATATTTTGACAAAACTTTTGAGTCTGTGTTCTTCCGATTATAACTTGTGTAATTGATGAGTATCATTGATTACCAGCTATTTAAGACTTAATTTCATGCTGAATTATTGTTTTGTTTTATAAATTTGTGTGTTGGATTTGATGCTAGGGTTAGAATGATAGGTTTTTATTAAATTGGGGATAAAAGATGAAATGGGGTTTGATTAAATGATATAATGGTTGATGTATTGATTTGAGTACCAAGCTTGCTAATTTGCATTTAAAATCATGGCTTCGGGTGTTGACGGTTTGTTGATATTGGGAACTTGTACATGTTTAATCTAGGAGGAGGAAGAGATAGTGTTTATATGCCTTTTGGGTATGTAGTAACAGAATTGCATATATAAATTCACAATTTTAACGTCTAAATACATCGTATTGTGATTTTTAGATATTGATATTGTGCTTTGTGTTTGCAGGATGGGAAATGACAAAAGCACCTCATCTCTCAAGAAAAGCAAGTCAAGAAAAGAAAAAACACTCATTATTGAGGAGACTGAAAATGTTGCAATGGTAGCTACGCCTTGGCCACATCTGGATAACACCCCTATTCTTGGGAGTCTTGTAGTTCCCCTATTAGCTTTCAAAGATGGAATATCGTTCTAAAGTTGCCGCATGGATGTATATTGGAATGACTATCATAACACGTTATACAATGAGTTTTTGTAGATTAAGATGGAACCCACTCTGGTTATATGCGAAGCAACCCTCTCAAATATGGGAATCCAGGAAGATGTGAAAGCTATTTTAGCCAATGTCCGATTTGGGAATATTTCCTACCAATTTTACCCCCTCTATCTAGAGTTAGAATGCCAACTTCTCGTCACACACATTTGCAATACAAGAACCCAAACAAGCCAAGAGCAAATGAAGGAACTTTCTCATATTTCTCCATAAGGGTATCTTATCATATTTCCATCTTGGACCTCTGTGTAGTATATGGGTTTGATGCAAGTGATGGGGAATGCATGTTCCCTACACATTTTCTAGTGGTAGGAGAATTCTATAACATTATCATATCGAGGGTCTTCCTCTCTAGAGAAGCCAAGCAAACTCTCATCTGGAACCCATCGGTCAAACTAGACTCCAAGATATTCTACAACATCCTGATTGCAGAAGAGGAATAATGATCAATGCGCATAGATGAGTTGTTGCTTCTACACTATAGGATTTGTGTCGTGCTACTCGAGGATTACAGTGAGTCATTTTCTGTTGATCATGAGGTAAATTTTGAGGTAAGATTTGCTAAGATGTTTGTTTACAAGAAATAGGGGATTATACAACGAACGCAAGGTAGAATCTGGTGGAGTTGAGATCGAGTCCATGATGTCATGGACTCGATCCCACTCCATTAAATGCAATACATGCTTGACCTTCCTTGATACCAAGTACTTCAATAACTACCAAATTCTCAAGCGCGACTACGTGTATCAATTTCAAAATCAAGAAGGCATCTTTCCTTTTTTGCCAACTGCCACAGAAGGACATCATTTCCATCATGTCTCGGGACAAAATAGAGTTCCTACCATACCCCCAATATCTCTCAACCCATCGCTCATAGCAAACAGACGGAGAGGATCCTCCTCTTGCAACACCATGCCTCGCATGAAGCCCGATATCACACCCAACTCTGGAGAAGGTTATTTAGGTGTGCAGACTGTCACTAAACAATTATTACCGCTATACTCGAGAGAATATGACCTACGTCCTATCTCCCAACATCTTGACGATAACGATTTCCAAGACTGGATGATCCAATCAACCAGGCAGGCAATGCCATGATGGCAAGGTTATGGAATGCCCTATCTAAGATTCAAGTGTCAACATCTTCCTGTTTTAGGTCCTCCACCACTGAATATTGGCATAAAAGTGCCAAGAACTAGAAAAGGGAGTCCACATTGTCTGACATATCAGATTCAAGGGTGCGGCTACACAAGAGAAGGGGGCAAACAGGACAGCGCAAGAGCGTTAGCACCGATTTCTGAGCTAACCAGATTTCCTTTCGTTACTATTCTATTTTCTTTTCCAGGTTTATTTACACACCAGGATGGCGTAAAGTAAATATAAGGGAGAATCGCCAAGTAGTAGCATATTGGATTTGATTTTATTGTTCTTGTCACTTCTTTCTGTCTAAACTTGAATTACAACATGTTAAACTTGCATGAAAATATGATCATACTTTTCATGACTATTTTTTATGCTAATGCTACCTTGTGACATCTCTTATAGTTATTACTTTCGATCATTTCTGAATGGAATCCCGTGAGTTAAGAAACTTCTCAAACACCATGTCAGATGACTACCCATTAGTCAACAAGTTGGCCAAAAAAAGAGAGAAGAGAAGGCAAATAACTCGTCTAGGGGTTTGGATACATTAGACTTGAATTACCTTTTTAGACTCACAAGAAACCCCATCTGGTAAAGTAAGAATTTTCAGCTATCCTGATTCAAGGCTTATATGTGCGTGGGCTGTGTGGAGAAGATTAGGTGAGAAACTCAATCTTAGGCTTCTGGATGGGGGTTTTCTGGTTAGTAAAAGATGGAAGGGTGAAGTGAACCACACGAGGAGTGATGATCCTCGTGATAAATCACAAACTTAGAGCTAGGAGGGCTGGTCTCAACTAGGTTCTAAGCGTACAAGTCTCTTGAGAGAATAACTTGTACAAAGAAAATTCGATCTTTATTAATTATCAAAAAAGTTGTCAAAATACAATGTTGGAATGAGCCTTATTAATATGCTCGACAGCTTGACCTTCTAGGGTCAACTAAAAGAAAAAAATGGAAAACTTACAAAAGTGCACAAATGGAAAACTTACAAAACTGCATAACCGAAAAAGGACATATTCCTAAAATGTATTTGACTCAAAAATGTAAATGATCTAAATCCTACCCTATAAAACAGAAAGAGGCAAATATCTAATTTGAAAATTTATCTTTCTTACCTCACGGCCAAGAAATGGAAGGTGGTCGTCCTTGTAGCATGCACGCGCCTTGCTCCTAGTCTTCGACTTAGAGTAGGGTTAGGAATCTTTGGGCCCTGACCTCTCTTGCCACTAAAGCCCAAGTCTCTGAAGTCTCTTGCATTGTTGAGACGCATTTGGACTCTTCTTTGCACTTCTGGCCCAATGTCCTTTGCTGATCATCCTCTAGGAGCTTGTCGACCCACATACTGAATTTGTGGAAGAGCGCCCTTAATCTGCTCCTAGTCATTCCTTCTGGTGGCACCACTGGTGTAGAGACTTCCTCTAGATACATGTCCTGGAGCTGGTAGCTTATCTGGTCCGAGTCTCCTTGTGTAGATGTTGAAATGCCAGTGCACTCGGCTGGATCGGCTGTACTGGCTGGACTGTGCGAGGTACTGGCCGAAATGTCATCCGAGCCGACCAAGTTGATTCCAGAGCCGTCGGCGTCACCAATGGGACCGGCGGTGTCATCCACGTCGCCACCAGTTGGGCCGGAGGTTTGGGCCTCTCCGCTGGAAGTGTTGGTCGGTCTGGCCCGGCTGGTCAAACGCCCGGCGGTACCACTTGGGCTGGCAGACGCGCCAAATGGCCCGGCTGTCTCGGGCAAGCATCCTGGTCGGCCAGTGTGGTCTCCTGGCCGGTCATACGACCTGATGTCCCCATCATCCCCTCCCTCTTCAGTAGGTTTTGACCTCAAAACTGGTTCATCTGCATGGAAAGGGGCTAACTCAGTTACGTTGAACGTGTTGGACACATTAAACTCACCTTGGAGCTCGATCCGGTAGGCGTTGTTGTTGATCCTCTCCAGCAGTCTGGATGGTCCATCTCCTCTTGGTGCTAGCTTGGAACTTCTTAGGTTGGGGAACCTCTCCTGCCGTAGGTGTAGCCACACCTAATCGCCTGGTTGAAAGATCACCTCCTTTCTTCCCTTGTTGGCATGAGTCACGTACTGCCCGGTCCTGTTCTCCAAATTCTCTGCTACCT
This sequence comes from Pugionium cornutum, assembly GCA_018901935.1. NCBI lineage: Eukaryota > Viridiplantae > Streptophyta > Magnoliopsida > Brassicales > Brassicaceae > Pugionium > Pugionium cornutum. Next base: position 6,392,598 of record CM032159.1, read on the forward strand.
TCTGGTGTATCTTCCTTATGAACTCTGCCTTGGATGCTCCATTGAGGTTGGCCATCTCTGCTGGTGGCATTTGTGTTTGCTCCAATGGTGTGAGGGGGTTGAAACCGTATACCACTTCAAATGGTGTCTTCTTGGTTGCTGAGTGCACGGCTTGGTTGTAGGCGAACTCAATGAATGGCAGGCACTCCACCCAAGTCTTGAGGTTCTTTCCTAGTGTAGTCCTGAGAAGAGTTGACAATGTCCGGTTGACTACTTCAGTTTGGCCATCGGTTTGAGGATGGCAGGTGGTAGAGAAGTGCAGCTTCGTGCCTAGCTTTCCCCAAAGGGTCCTCCAGAAATGGCTGAGGAACTTGGTGTCCCTGTCTGATACGATGGTCCTTGGCACTCCATGAAGCCGTACTATCTTCCTGAAGAACAGCTCAGCTGTTTGCGTGGCATCATTAACATTGGCACATGGAATGAAATGTGCCATCTTGGAGAATCTGTCCACCACTACAAAGATTGCATCTTTGTGATTGATCTTGGGCAGACCTAGAACGAAGTCCATTGAGATGTCCACCCATGGATGTGTAGGTATGGTGATACAAGCCTTGATTCAAGGATGTATGCGCGTGGGCTGTTTCTAGAAGATTAGGTGAGAAACTCAACCTTAGGCTTCTGGATATGGGTTTTCGGGTGGGTAAACGATGGTAGGGTGAAGTGAACCACACGAGGGGTGATGAACCTCGTGATAAATCACAAACTTAGAGCTAGGAGGGCTGGTCTCGACTAGGTTCTAAGCGCATAAGATTCTTAGAGAGAAAACTTGTTGGGAAAAAGTTCTACTTTATTAATATCAAAAAGGTTGTCGAACTACAATGCTGGAAGGAGCCTTATTAATATGCTCAACAGCTTGACCTTCTAGGGTCGACACAAATAAAGAAAAAAGGAATGTTTACAAAAGTGCACAAAGGAAAAGATACAAAAGTGCATAACCGAAAAAGGGCTTATTCCTAAAATGTTCTTGACTCAAAAATGTAAAGCAACTAGATCCTACCCTGCAAAAAACAAAAAGAGGCATATATTCAAATGTAAACTTACCTTAACTCACCTCACGGCCAAGAAATGGAAGGTGGCCGTCCTTGTGGCATGCACGCGCCTTGCTCCTAGTCTTCGACTTGGAGTAGGGTTACAAATCTCTGGGCCTTGACCTCTCTTGCCAATAAAGCCCAAGTCTCTGATGTCCCTTGTGTTGTTGAGAAGCTATTGGACTCTTCCTTGTATTTTTGGCCCATTGTCCTTAGTCGATCTTCCTCTAGTAGCTTTTTGACCCATAGGCTGAATTTGTGGAAGAGCGCCCTTGATCTGCTTCTTGTCATTGCTCCTTGAGGTACCACTGGTGTTGAGACTTCCTCTAAGTGCATGTCCTGGAGCTGGTAGCTCATTTGGTCCGAGTCCTCTTGTGTAGAAGTGGAAGTGCGCGTGTACTCGGCTGGATCGGCTGTACCGGCTGGATTGTGCGTGGTACTGGCCGGAATGACTTGAGGACTGGCCAAGTTGATCCCGGAGTCGGCGGTGTCATCAGCAGGACCAGCGGTGTCATTCACGTCCCCACCAAGTGTGCCGGAAGCTTGGGCCTCTCTGCCGGCGATGTTGACCGGTCTGGTCCTATAGGTCGAGGGTCCGGCGGTACTGTCTGGTCCAGCAGGCGCGCCAAATGGTCCTGCTGTCTCGGGCAAGCTTCCTGGTCGGCCAGTCTGGTCTCCTGGCTGGATGTACGACCTGATGTCCTCATCATTCCCTCCCTCTTCAGTAGGTTTTGTCCTCAAAACTGGTTCATCTGCATGGAAAGGGGCCAAGTCAGTAACATTAAACGTATTGGACACATTAAACTCACATGGTAGCTCGATCCGGTAGGCGTTGTTGTTGATCCTCTCGAGCACTCTGAATGGTCCATCTCCTCTTGGTGCTAGCTTGGAACTCCTTAGGTTTGGGAACCTCTCCTGCCGTAGGTGTAGCCACACCCAATCGCCTGGTTGAAAGATCACCTCCTTTCTTCCTTTGTTGGCATGAGTCACGTACTGTCCGGTCCTCTTCTCCAAGTTTTCTGCTACCTTCTGGTGTAACCTCCTTATGAACTCTGCTTTGGATGCTCCGTTGAGGTTGGTCATCTCAGCTGGTGGCAGTGGTGTTTGCTCCAATGGGGTGAGAGGGTTGAAACCGTATACCACTTCAAATGGTGTCTTCTTGGTTGCTGAGTGCACGGCTCGGTTGTAGGCGAACTCAATGAATGGCAGGCACTCCACCCAAGTTTTTAGGTTCTTCCCTAGTGTAGTTCTGAGAAGAGTTGATAGTGTCCTGTTGACAACTTCAGTTTGGCCATCGGTTTGAGGATGGCAAGTGGTTGAGAAGAGTAGCTTCGTGCCTAGCTTTCCCCAAAGGGTCCTCCAGAAATGGCTGAGGAACTTGGTGTCCCTGTCTGATACGATGGTCCTTGGCACTCCATGAAGCCGTACTATCTTCCTGAAGAACAGCTCAGCTGTTTGCGTGGCATCATTGACATTGGCACATGGGATGAAGTGTGCCATCTTGGAGAATCTGTCCACCACTACAAAGATTGCATCTTTGTGGTTGATCTTGGGCAGACCTAGAACAAAATCCATCGAGATGTCCACCCATGGATGTGTTGGTATGGGCAGTGGGAGATACAACCCGTGAGGTTGCACTCGGGACTTTGCCTTCTTGCAAGTGGTGCATTTTGCACAATGTGCTTCTACTGTCCTCTTGATGTGTGGCCAGTAGAAGTGCTCCTTGACCACTGCTAGAGTCTTGTCGACACCAAAGTGGCCCATGAGTCCTCCTCCATGAGCTTCTCGGATGATAAGCTCCCTTAGTGATCCCTGTGGTATGCACAACCTTCTTTCTCGGAACAAAAATCCCTCATGGATGTAGAATTTGCCATGACTCCCTGTGCTACACTCCTTGTAGCTCTCAGCAAGATCAGGATCATCCTTGTATAGATCCTTGATGTGCTCGAATCCTTGGACTTTTGCCTCCATGGTTGATATCAAGGCAAACCTCCTTGATAGTGCATCGGCTACCACATTGTCTTTGCCCTTCTTGTACTTGATGATGTACAGGAAGGTCTCTATGAACTCCATCCACCTGGCATGTCTCCTCTTGAGATTGGTTTGCCCTCTGAGGTGTTTGAGAGTCTCGTGATCAGTGAGGATCACAAACTCCTTGGACAGCAAGTAATGCTACCAAGTCTCCAATGCTCGGACAAGGGCATAGAGCTCCTTGTCATAAGTGGGGTAGTTCAGTGAGGCACCACCTAGCTTCTCACTGAAGTATGCCACTGGTCTCCCTCCTTGGGTTAGCACTGCTCCTATGCCTATTCCAGAGGCATCACACTCCACTTCAAACGTCTTGTTGAAGTCGGGAAGGACTAACACTGGTGCGTGTGTAAGGCTGTCCTTCAAGGCCTGGAATGCCTTCTCCAGAGCTTCTCCCTAGCTGAATCCCACGTTCTTCTTCACTACTGACGTCAATGGTGAGGCAATACTGCTGAAGTTGGGCACGAATCTCCTATAGAAGCTGGCCAGTCCGTGGAAGCTCCTTACTTGGCTGATGTTTCCTGGTGTTGGCCATTCTTGTATGGCTCGAATCTTCTCTTCATCAACCTGTAGGCCCTGTGAACTCACAACAAAACCTAAAAATACAAGCTTATCAGTACAAAAGGTGCACTTCTTGAGATTGGCATAAAGCTCTTCTTGTCGAAGGGTTTTAAGTACCATCTCAAGATGTGTGAGGTGTTCCCGTAGGCACTTACTATAAACCAAAATGTCATCAAAGTAAACTACTACGAACTTACTGATGTACGCCCTAAGAACTTGGTTCATAAGGCGCATGAAGGTGCTTGGGGCATTAGTCAAGCCGAATGGCATGACTGTCCACTCGTAGAATCCTTGCTTTGTCTTGAAAGCAGTCTTCCACTCATCACCTTCCTTCATTCTTACCTGGTGGTATCCACTTTTGAGGTCTATCTTGGAGAAGACCGTGGCTCCACTCAGCTCATCTAGCATGTCATCCAGTCGTGGTATTGGATGCATGTACTTGACTGTGATGTTGTTGATGGCTCGGCAGTCCACACACATGCGCCAAGTCCCATCCTTCTTGGGCACTAGCAGCACTGGCACAGCACATGGACTGAGGCTCTCTCGAACATATCCTTTCTCCAGGAGCTCCTTGACTTGCTTCTCAAGCTCTTTGGACTCCTCTGGACTCATCCGGTAGGCTGGCCGGTTGGGCAGGGCTGCTCCGGGCACTAGATCAATCTAGTGTTCTATGCCACGTAAAGGAGGCAAGTCTGCTGGTATCTCCTCTGGAAATACATCCTGGAATTTGTTGAGGAGTGTTGCTACTTCATGAGGTAGCTCTACCTGTCCCTGTTCTATACTCAACACTTCCTTGAAAACCATTAGTAACATTAAGTCCTTCGAGGCTAAAGCTCTCCGGACATGACTAGGTTGAATAAGAAAGTTAGACTTGACAAGTTTCTTTTCCTTACTCATTTGGAGTTGTAGCTCATGTACTTGGGCAGGTGTAAGAAGAGCTAGGCTGACCTTTTTCTTGTCGTGCACGAAGGTGTAGAGATTGGATCGGTCATCATGCTTGGTCTCTTTGTCAAACTGCCATGGTCTTCCTAGTAGAAGATGGCCAGCTTGCATGGGCACCACGTCGCACACGACTTGATCCTGGTACTTGCCCACACTGAATGGTACAATGACTTGTTCATGGATCTTTAGCTCCATTTTGTCATCGAGCCATTGTAAGAATATTGAGATTATAGAGGAGAAATGTGAAGAATTGAATCTGAAAACTCAAAGAGAAGTATGAGAAAATGAGAAATGACTTAGACTTATGGAGAAGAATCTCCTAAGAGTGTATTATACATTGAGTCTTTACAGCCCTTTTATAGAGGATTTACAATGTGAACACAAAAGAAAACGAATTCAAACTTGTGGATGAGTTTGAATAGAGGAGGAGCCTGTCAACAACCAATGAGAAGAGAGGAGACAGCATGGGCATGACTGTTTGGTGTGGTTGCCAAGACTGTGTGCAGCATGGGCATGACTGTTTGGTGTGGTTGCCAAGACTGTGTGCAGCATGGGCATGACTTTTCCACCTTGATTCTTCTCCCAAGGTAGCTATTTAACCATTTCAACCATGTGGTTAATAATAACACATCCTTTTTCATTTCCCTTGTTATTCAAACTGAATTTTCGTGCTCACACTTGCCTTGTAGGTCAAGATAGGTCTTATTTGATTTTCCTATGTCAATAGCCATCTCAGTCTATATGGTCGAGGATGCTTTGTCTTCTCCAGACCTAGCTTATCAATCATATATGCACTAGCAACGTTAGTGCAAGAACCACCATCTATGATGAGGTTACATACCTTGCCCTTGATGGTGCAACGGCTGTGGAAGATGTTCTCCCTTTGGATGGTCTCTGAAGGATACACCATTGCACTGAGGATACGTCTAGTGACCAGCACTTCCCCCACATCAGGGTACTCAATGTCACCATACTCTCCTTCTAGTTCATAGTCCTCTTCATCTTGGGACTCATATTCTCCTGCCTCCGTAATCAGCATGACTCCGTTGTTTGGGCACTCCCTTGAGATGTGTCCACGTCCCCTGCACTTGAAACAAGTTATGTCACGTGATCTTTGAGGGTTAGAAGACTTACCAGGCTCTCTCTGGTCACGGGTGGGTTCAGGAGGCTTGCTCTTGAACCTTGACTCGATCTCTACGCTTTTGCCTTTGTCCACTGTCTTAGGCATGTTTCTTGGTGCCCAAGGTGTCCTAAGCTTGCTGCAGATGTCTTGGCTCTTACGTTTGATGTGCTGTTCAGCTTGCACAGATAGGTGGAACAAGTCTTTGAAGTCGTTGTAGATTTGCCTTTCCACCTTGCAGCTGATCCTTTCTTGGAGTCCATCCAAGAATTGCGCCATCAATGCTTCTTCATCATCATTGAGCTCCAATCTGTTCCTTAACTTCTCGAACTCTTCATAGTACTCCTCTACTGATCTGGTACCCTGCTTAAGAGTACGAAAACGACGTTGCAAATCCCTATGAAAGTAAGGTGGAACAAACCTTTGTCGCATGAGGTCCTTCATGTCGACCCATGAGTCTACGGGTCTCATTCTCTTCCTCCTTCTGTCAGATACCTCACGATCCCACCAGATGAGGGCATTGTCCGTGAGTTGTGCTACTGCCATTGAGACTCTCCTAGGTCCTGGTTGGTTGTAGTGATCAAAGATATGATCCATTCGCTTTTCCCAATCTAGGTAAGCCTCGGGGTCTACTTTTCCTGCAAAACTAGGAGGAGTTAGATTAACATCAGGATGAATTACCCGGTTGTAGGTGTGTTCATCTCCATCCTCATGACGTCTAGGAGGCATTCTTGGTCTCTGGTGAAGACCATATGGCTCAAAGCCATCATCTTCTGCCTCTGGTTGCCGTGGAGGTCCTCTTGGCCTATGGTGATAGTTATGAGGTTGCGTGTCCTCATCTCCATCTGGCTGGGGTTCCTCCTGTTCGTGCCGTGTCCTAAGGTACTCAGGACCCTCAGGACGGTCTTGCTCAGCTCTCACGTGCCTTATGGCCTGGAATCTTACTGGTCTCTCCACGCGCTCCAACCTCTCGCCTATGGATGCGAGTTGTGTTTGGAGTGTGGTGAACATGGCCATCATGGCTTCAGCTGCGTCTCTATTCTCTTCTCCCATGGTGTGCTACAAAGAAAGAAGACAATTAGGGTGCTCCTAAATTATTAGGAGGGTTTTCTTTTTATATGGGGTTGAAAAAATGCAAAAAGGAAAAATCTTAAGGAAAGGAAATTCGACTACAAGAAAAAGGAAACTTCCTAGACAACTTGTGCTAGCTGTCCAATTCGAAATATCTTGGGTATTTTCCTATTCTCTTTTCTTTCCTTTTTCTTTTCTTTTCTTTTTCTTTTAATTTAACTTAAAATTAATGGAAATATGAATTAAACAAAAAGGAAAACGTGAAAGACAATGCAAAAGTGAATCTAAACCCTAGTGATACACATAGGAGGCTAGATGCACTCGGTTTGGAGTTTGATGTTGTTTTTTTTATTTTTCTTGAATACGACTTAAACTAATGCAAGAACTAGAAATAAGACAAGCAAAAGGATAGAAACAACCTGGTTTAGGAGCTTTAAGCTCTGATACCAAAATGATACAAGCCTCGATTCAAGGCTTATATGCACGTGGGTTGTGTGGAGAAGATTAGGTGAGAAACTCAACCTTAGGCTTCTGGATGGGGGTTTTCTGGTTGGTGAAAGATGAAAGGGTGAAGTGAACCACACGAGAGGTGATGAACCTCATGATAAATCACAAACTTAGAGCTAGGAAGGCTGGTCTCAACTAGGTTCTAAGCGTATAAGTCTCTTGAGAGAATAACTTGTAGAAAGAAAATTCGATCTTTATTAATTATCAAAAAGTTGTCAAACTACAATGCTGGAAGGAGCCTTATTACTATGTTCGACAGCTTGACCTTCTAGGGTCGACTCAAAGAAAAAAATAGAAAACTTACAAAAGTGCACAAATGAAAAACTTACAAAAGTTCATAACCGAAAAAGGACCTATTTCTAAAATTTCTTTGACTCAAAATGTAAATGATCTAAATCCTATCCTGCAAAACAGAAAGAGGTAAATATCTAATTTGAAAACTTACCTTTCTTACCTCACGGCCAAGAAATGGAAGGTGGCCGTCCTTGTGGCATGCACGCGCCTTGCTCCTAGTCTTCGACTTGGAGTAGGGTTACAAATCTCTGGGCCTTGACCTCTCTTGCCAATAAAGCCCAAGTCTCTGATGTCCCTTGTGTTGTTGAGAAGCTATTGGACTCTTCCTTGTATTTTTGGCCCATTGTCCTTAGTCGATCTTCCTCTAGTAGCTTTTTGACCCATAGGCTGAATTTGTGGAAGAGCGCCCTTGATCTGCTTCTTGTCATTGCTCCTTGAGGTACCACTGGTGTTGAGACTTCCTCTAAGTGCATGTCCTGGAGCTGGTAGCTCATTTGGTCCGAGTCCTCTTGTGTAGAAGTGGAAGTGCGCGTGTACTCGGCTGGATCGGCTGTACCGGCTGGATTGTGCGTGGTACTGGCCGGAATGACTTGAGGACTGGCCAAGTTGATCCCGGAGTCGGCGGTGTCATCAGCAGGACCAGCGGTGTCATTCACGTCCCCACCAAGTGTGCCGGAAGCTTGGGCCTCTCCGCCGGCGATGTTGACCGGTCTGGTCCTATAGGTCGAGGGTCCGGCGGTACTGTCTGGTCCGGCAGGCGCGCCAAATGGTCCTGCTGTCTCGGGCAAGCTTCCTGGTCGGCCATTCTGGTCTCCTGGCTGGATGTACGACCTGATGGCCACTGGCCTCCCTCCTTGGGTTAGCACTGCTCCAATGCCTATTACAGAGGCATCATACTCCACTTCAAACGTCTTGTTGAAGTCGGGCAGGACTAGCACTGGTGCATGTGTAAGGCTGTCCTTCAAGGCCTGGAATGCCTTCTCCTGAGCTTCTCCCCAGCTGAATCCCACGTATTTCTTCACTACTGCCGTCAATGGTGAGGCAATACTGCTGAAGTTGGGAATGAATCTTCAGTAGAAATTAGCTAGACCGTGTGATACAAGCCTCGATTCAAGGCTTATATGAGCGTGGGCTGTGTGGAGAAGGTTAGGTGAGAAACTCGACCTTAGACTTCTTGGATATGGGTTTTTGGGTTGGTATTGGGCGGAAGGGTGAAGTGAACCACATGAGGGGTGATGAACCTCGTGATAAATCACAAACTTAGAGCTAGGAGAGCTGGTCTCGACTAGGTTCTAAGCGTACAAGTTTCTTAGAGAGAAAAGCTTGAAGAAGATAATTTGCACTTTTTTAATATTAAAAAGGTTGTCGAACTACAATGCTGGAAGGAGCCTTATTAATATGCTCGACAGCTTGACCTTCTAGGGTCGACACAAATAAAGAAAAAAGGAATGTTTACAAAAGTGCACAAAGGAAAAGATACAAAAGTGCATAACCGAAAAAGGGCTTATTCCTAAAATGTTCTTGACTCAAAAATGTAAAGCAACTAGATCCTACCCTGCAAAACAGAAAGAGGCATATATTCGAATGTAAACTTACCTTAACTCACCTCACGGCCAAGAAATGGATGGTGGCCGTCCTTGTGGCATGCACGCGCCTTGCTCCTAGTCTTCGACTTGGAGTAGGGTTACAAATCTCTGGGCCTTGACCTCTCTTGCCAATAAAGCCCAAGTCTCTGATGTCCCTTGTGTTGTTGAGAAGCTATTGGACTCTTCCTTGTATTTTTGGCCCATTGTCCTTAGTCGATCTTCCTCTAGTAGCTTGTTGACCCATAGGCTGAATTTGTGGAAGAGCGCCCTTGATCTGCTTCTTGTCATTGCTCCTTGAGGTACCACTGGTGTTGAGACTTCCTCTAAGTGCATGTCCTGGAGCTGGTAGCTCATTTGGTCCGAGTCCTCTTGTGTAGAAGTGGAAGTGCGCGTGTACTCGGCTGGATCGGCTGTACCGGCTGGATTGTGCGCGATACTGGCCGGAATGACTTGAGGACCGGCCAAGTTGATCCCGGAGTCGACGGTGTCATCAGCAGGACCGGCGGTGTCATTCACGTCCCCACCAAGTGTGCCGGAAGCTTGGGCCTCTCCGCCGGCGATGTTGACCGGTCTGGTCCTATAGGTCGAGGGTCCGGCGGTACTGTCTGGTCCGGCAGGCGCGCCAAATGGTCCTGCTGTCTCGGGCAAGCTTCCTGGTCGGCCATTCTGGTCTCCTGGCTGGATGTACGACCTGATGGCCACTGGCCTCCCTCCTTGGGTTAGCACTGCTCCAATGCCTATTACAGAGGCATCATACTCCACTTCAAACGTCTTGTTGAAGTCGGGCAGGACTAGCACTGGTGCATGTGTAAGGCTGTCCTTCAAGGCCTGGAATGCCTTCTCCTGAGCTTCTCCCCAGCTGAATCCCACGTATTTCTTCACTACTGCCGTCAATGGTGAGGCAATACTGCTGAAGTTGGGAATGAATCTTCAGTAGAAATTAGCTAGACCGTGTGATACAAGCCTCGATTCAAGGCTTATATGAGCGTGGGCTGTGTGGAGAAGGTTAGGTGAGAAACTCGACCTTAGACTTCTTGGATATGGGTTTTTGGGTTGGTATTGGGCGGAAGGGTGAAGTGAACCACATGAGGGGTGATGAACCTCGTGATAAATCACAAACTTAGAGCTAGGAGAGCTGGTCTCGACTAGGTTCTAAGCGTACAAGTTTCTTAGAGAGAAAAGCTTGAAGAAGATAATTTGCACTTTTTTAATATTAAAAAGGTTGTCGAACTACAATGCTGGAAGGAGCCTTATTAATATGCTCGAGAGCTTGACCTTCTAGGGTCGACTCAAAGAAAGAAAAGGAAAATTTACAAAAGTGCGCAAATGGAAAACATACAAAAGTGCATAACCGAAAAAAGACCTATTCTTAAAATGTCTTTGACTCAAAAATGTAAAGAATCTAAATCCTACCCTGCAAAACAGAAAGAGGCAAATATTAGAATTGAAAACTTACCTTTCTTACCTCACGGCCAAGAAATGGAAGGTGGCCGTCCTTGTGGCATGCACGCGCCTTACTCCTAGTCTTCGACTTGGAGTAGGGTTAGGAATCTTTTGGCCCTGACCTCTCTTGCCACTAAAGCCCAAGTCTCTGAAGTCCCTTGCATTTTTGAGAAGCTTTTAAACTCTTCTTTGCACTTCTGGCCCACTGTCCTTTGTCGATCATCCTTTAGGAGCTTGTCGACCCATAAGCTGAATTTGTAGAAGAGTGCTCTTGATCTGCTCCTTGTCATTGCTCCTGGTGGCACTACTGGTGTACAAAATTCCTCTAGATGCATGTTCCAAAGCTGGTAGCTTGCCTGGTCCGAGTCTCCTTGTGTAGATGTTGAAATGCTCGTGTACTCGGATGGATTGGTTGTACCGGCTGGACTGTGCGAGTTGCTGGCCGGAATGTCCTCTGGACCGGCCAAGTTGATCCCAGAGGCGGTGGCATCACCAATGGGACCAGCGGTGTCATCCACGTCGCCACCAGTTGGGCCGGAGGTTTAGGCCTCTCCGCGGGCAATGCTGATCGGTCCGGTCCTAGTGGTCGAGGGTCCGGCGGTACCGCTTGGGCTGGCAGACGTGCCAAATGGCCCGGCTGTCTCGGGCAAGTTCTCTGGTCGGCGAGTCTAGTTTCCTGGCCGGCTACGACTTGATGTTCCCATCACCATGGAAACTCCTTACTTGGCTGATGTTGCTTGGTGTTGGCCATTCTTGTATGGCTCGCATCTTCTCTTCATCAACCTGTAAGTCCTGTGAACTTATAACAAAACCTAAGAAGACAAGTTTATCAGTACAAAAGATGCACTTCTTGAGATTGGCATAAAGCTATTCTTGTCGAAGGGTTTTAAGCACCAACTCAAGATGTGTGAGGTGATCCCTTAAGTACTTACTATAAACTAAAATGTCATCGAAATAAACTACAACAAACTTACTGATGTATGCCCTAAGAACTTGGTTTATAAGGTGCATGAAGGTACTTGGGGCATTAGTCAAGCCGAGTGGCATGACTGTCCACTCGTAGAGCCCTTGCTTTGTCTTGAAAGCAGTCTTCCACTCATCACCTTCCTTCATTCTGACCAGGTGGTATCCACTCTTGAGGTCTATCTTGGAGAAGACCGTGGCTCCACTCATCTCATCTAGCATGTCATCCAGTCATGGTATCGAATGCCGGTACTTGACTATGATATTGTTGATTGCTCGGCAGTCCACGCATATTCGCCAAGTCCCATCCTTCTTGGGCACTAGTAGCACTGGTACGGCACATGGACTGAGGCTCTGTCTCGAACATAGCCTTTCTCCAGGAGCTCCTTGACTTGCTTCTCAAGCTCCTTAGACTCCTCTGGACTCATCCCGTAGGCTGGCCGGTTGGGCAGGGCTGCGCCGGGCACGACGTCGATCTGGTGCTCTATGCCACGTAAGGGAGGCAAGCCTGCTGGTATCTCTTCCGGGAACACATCCTAGAACTTATTGAGGAGAACTGCTACTTCAGGAGGTAGCTCTGCCTGTTCTTTCTCTATATTCAACACATCTTTGAAAACCATTAGTAGCATTAAATCCTTCGAGGCTAAAGCTCTCCGGACATGACTTGGTTGAATAAGAAAGTTAGATTTAATGAGCTTCTTTTCCTTATTCATTTGCTGTTGAAGCTCATGTACCTGGGCAGGTGTGAGAGGAGCTAGGCTGACATTTCTCTTGTCATGCACAAAAGTGTAGAGATCGGTTCGGCCATCATGCCTGGTCTCCTTGTCAAACTGCCATGGCCTTCCTAGCAGAAGATGGTCAGCTTGCATTGGCACCACGTCGCACACTACCTGGTCTTGGTACTTGCCCACACTGAATGGCACAGCGACTTGCTCATGGATCTTGAGCTCCACTTTGTCATCGAGCCATCTCAGTCTATATGGTCGAGGGTGCCTTATCTTCTCTAGACCTAGCTTATCAACCATGTACGCACTAGCAACATTAGTGCAAGAACCACCATCTATGATGAGGTTACATACCTTGCCCTTGATGGTGCAACGGCTGTGGAAGATGTTCTCCCTTTGGATGGTCTCTGAAGGATACACCATTGCACTGAGGATACGTCTAGTGACCAGCACTTCCCCCACATCAGGGTACTCAATGTCACCGTATTCTCCTTTTGGTTCATAGTCCTCTTCATCTTGGGATTCATACTCTCCAGCTTCCGTAATCAGCATGACCCGGTTGTTTGGGCACTCCCTTGAGATGTGTCCGCGACCCCTACACTTGAAACAAGTGATATCACGTGATCTTTGAGGGTTAGAGGACTTACTAGGCTCTCTCTGGTCATGGGTTAGCTCAGGAGGCTTGCTCTTGAACTGTGACTCGATCTTTATGCTCTTGCCCTTGTCTACGGGCTTGGGGATATTGCTTGGTGCCCAAGGCGTCTTAGGCTTACTGCAGATGTCTTGGCGCTTACGCTTGATGTGCTGCTCAGCCTGGACAGATAGGTGGAACAAATCCTTGAAGTCATTGTAGATTTGCCTTTCCACCTTGTGGTTGATTCTTTCTTGCAGTCCATCCAAGAACTGTGCCATCAAAGCCTCCTCATCGTCATTGAGCTCCATCCTGTTCCTTAGTCTCTCAAACTCTTCATAGTATTCCTCTACTGATATGGTGCACTACTTAAGAGTACGAAAACGTCGTTGCAAATCTCTATGAAAATAAGGTGGAACAAACCTTTGTCTCATGAGGTCTTTCATGTCGACCCATGAGTGTACGGGCCTCAATCTTTTCCTCCTCCGGTCAGACACCTCACGATCCCACCAGATGAGGGCATTGTCCATGAGTTGTGCTACTGCCATGGAGACTCTCCTAGGGCCTGGTTGGTTGAAGTGGTCAAAGATGTGATTCATCCTCCTCTCCCAATCAAGATAGGCTTTGGGGTCTACTTTTTCTGCAAAACTAGGTGTTAACTTGACATCAAGGATGAGTTACCCGGTTGTAGGCGTATTCATCTCCATCGTCATGATGTCTAGGAGGCATCCTTGGTCACTAGTGATGACCATATGGTTCGAAGCCATCGCCTTCTGCTTCTGGTCGCCGTGGAGGTCCTCTTGGCCTAGGGTAATAGTCATGAGGCTGTGCATCCTCATCTCCATCTGGTTGGGGCTCCTCCTGTTCGTGTCGTGTCCTAAGGTGCTCAGGACCCTCAGCACGATCTTGCTCAACCCTCACGTGCCTTATGGCCTGGAATCTCACAGGGCTCTCCACGCGTTCCAACCTCTCGCCGATTGATGCGAGTTGCGTTTGGAGGGTGGTGAACATGGCCATCATGGCCTCGGCTGCATCTTTATTTTATTCTGCCATTGCGTACTACAAAGAAAAGAACAAGTTACTCTGCTCCTAGAATCGATTAGGAGCATTTCTTATATAGAAGAATTCGAAAAAATGCAAAAATGAAAAACTGGAAAAAAGGAAAATTCGAAAAAATGGAATATTTGAAAAAAATGGAAACTTTCTAACAACTAGTGCTAGTTGTATTGGTCGAATTCTTTTGGTGTTTTTCCTATTTTCTTTTTCTCTTCTTTTTAATTTAACTTAATAATAATGTAAATATGATTCTAACAAAAAGGAAAGTCGAAAATTGCAATGTAAAAATGAATCTAAGCCCTAGTGATGCACGTAGAAGCTAGATGCACTCGGTTTGAGTTTGATGTTTTTTTTTTCTTGAATGCGACTTAAACTAATGCAAGAACTAGAAACAAAACTAATTAAAGGATAGAAACCACCTGGTTTAGGAGCTTTAAGCTCTGATACCAAAATGATACAAGCCTCGATTCAAGGCTTATATGCACGTGGGTTGTGTGGAGAAGATTAGGTGAGAAACTCAACCTTAGGCTTCTGGATGGGGGTTTTCTGGTTGGTGAAAGATGAAAGGGTGAAGTGAACCACACGAGAGGTGATGAACCTCATGATAAATCACAAACTTAGAGCTAGGAAGGCTGGTCTCAACTAGGTTCTAAGCGTATAAGTCTCTTGAGAGAATAACTTGTAGAAAGAAAATTCGATCTTTATTAATTATCAAAAAGTTGTCAAACTACAATGCTGGAAGGAGCCTTATTACTATGTTCGACAGCTTGACCTTCTAGGGTCGACTCAAAGAAAAAAATAGAAAACTTACAAAAGTGCACAAATGAAAAACTTACAAAAGTTCATAACCGAAAAAGGACCTATTTCTAAAATTTCTTTGACTCAAAATGTAAATGATCTAAATCCTATCCTGCAAAACAGAAAGAGGTAAATATCTAATTTGAAAACTTACCTTTCTTACCTCACGGCCAAGAAATGGAAGGTGGCCGTCCTTGTGGCATGCACGCGCCTTGCTCCTAGTCTTCGACTTGGAGTAGGGTTAGGAATCTTTGGACCCTGACTCTCTTGCCACTAAAGCCCAAGTCTCTGAAGTCCCTTGCATTGTTGAGAAGCTTTGGGACTCTTCTTTGCACTTCTGGCCCAATGTCCTTTGCCGATCATCCTCTAGGAGCTTGTTGACCCACAAGCTGAATTTGTGGAAGAGCGCCCTTGATCTGCTCCTTGTCATTGCTCCTGGTGGCACCACTGGTGTAGAGACTTCCTCTAGATGCATGTCCTGGAGCTGGTAGCTTATATGGTCCGAGTCTCCTTGTGTAGATGTTGAAATGGCAGTGCACTCGGTTGGATCGGCTGTACCGGCTGGAGTGTGCGAGATACTGGCCGAAATGTCATATGAGCTGGCCAAGTTGATTCCGGAGCCGGCAGCATCACCAATGGGACCGGCGGTGTCATTCACGTCGCCACCAGTTGGGCCGGAGGTTTGGGCCTCTCCGCCGGAAGTGTTGGTCGGTCCGGCCCGGCTGGTCGAAGGCCCGGCTGGTCGAAGGCCCGGCGGTACCGCTTGGGCCGGTAGATGCGCCAAATGGTCGGGCTATCTCGGGCAAGCTTCCTGGTCAGCAAGTTTGGTCTCCTGGCCGACCATACGACCTGATGTCCCCATCATGTCCTCTATTTTAATCTCGTGTGTTGAATTAGATGTGATTTGAATGGAAGTGGATCTAGAGTTGGTGTAAACTCACATCATTTAAATCTCACAAAAATTGTTTCATAGGATGATGGATAAAAAAATACAATGATACTCTATAAAAGTAGGGAAAATCTATCATCAAGGAGAGGAATCGATAAAATACAATGATACTCTAGAAAAGTAGGAAAAACTGATCATAAGAAAGAGGAGATGAGAATGAAATTCGAAAAGTACGAATGGGTATCTCGTCGAAATGTTTGAGGGTGATGAGTTTTGGTACCTTTGATAGACATCCCTAGATGAGGATATATTTTGAAATTTCCAGTAGGTTCAGTGAACACGACGAATGGGTATCTCTATCTTTGTTGTGGGTGGAATGGGTTTGTCGCGACGAACATGGAAGTATACTGAAGTTCTGATTTTAGGTCACTACAGTTATGGGTATAAAATTTGTATCGTACAGTTTTACTGAAAGGTGTGTGAATTTCAATATTTTATCTCTTTCAATATTTCATATTCTTTATGGACAAACAAGGATCTAAGTCTCCGGGAATTGATATGTGTCATATTTAATGTATTGTATCAGTCATTTAGCAAGTATGGTTTTCTCACATCGGTTTTTGGAGCTTTTTGTTAGGAGTTTTGCAGGTTTTTTTACGATTCAATGAAGGTTTTGGCGAAAAAAGGACAAAAACAAGAATTTAGGTTTTGGCGTGTGCGCCAACCGAGCAAGCTAAGCAGTGACCCTGGAGATCAATCTGTCCAAGGAAGGACAGATCGATCTGGTTGATCCACGTACGTGCGTGCCGGGCAGAACCTATGGAGATCAATCGGTACAAGAGGGACCGATCAATCCAGTTGTCCATGACTTGTGGAGATTGATAGGTCCAGGCAAAACCGATCGATCATGTTGCACAGCGACCAAGCACACCGAATGATCCAAGGAAGGACCAATTGGTTTTAGCTGCCTTGCGGGAAAAAAACCCGTTTGGGCTCGGGTTTGGCCCAATCTGATCCCATGTTGACGTAATCCAATTTTTGTAACTGTTTTAATGGTTTTCAGCCACTTTTAGGGCTATGCTTTATTTTTTCTAATACTCTTTTGGCTTTGCACTTTTAAACACTTTTAAATCTTGACTCCACTCTCGAAGATTTATAAACCTTTTATTCTTTATTTATGATATTCATTTATATCATTATGATTTGTTCATCTTTAATCATGTGTCAGTAGGTCTTTATTTAGGTTTAGGGTTTTTCAAGAGATTTTTAGAATCCCAAATTCAGATGTTGAAATTAGGAATTTTCACCTAGATCTTCATTTAGGTTGTTCTTGTTACTTAGTCTAACCTGATCAATTTGACCACAATATTAAGATTAATCAAACGCATCAAAAGTGGTGTTAGGTTTCTTGAAAAGAACCTAGATGAGCAAACGATGTTAAGACAATTTGTAAATATATTAGAGTTTAAAAGTAATTTGTGTTTAAAGAATCTGAATTCAAGCAACAATTTAAAATGATAGATTCTTAAACATAGTATTTTAATAAAATGACAATTGGCTGGCTAGATAATCGTGTTCAGATTTTTTTATTGATTTTCGTGGATTAACTAAGGTTACCATCAAGACTAAGTACCCACTATTACGAATCGATCTGTTATTGGACCAACTAAAGGGCTTCATGATTCTCAAAAATTGATTTGGCGTTGGGTTATCACCATTTAGTGATATTGGAGGAAGTGTACAGAAAACGGATTCCAGGACCTGTTATGGGCGCTATGATTTTGTAATAATGTCATTTGGTTTAACAAACGTACATGCATTTTTCATGAAGCTCGTGAACAATGTGTTTTGAGAGTAATTGAAGAATTCGTCATTGTGTTCATGGACGACATTCTGATTTATTCAAAGAGTCAAGAGGAACATGTTGAGCACTTAAGAGCAGTGCTGGATAAATTACGAGAACAAAGATTATTCACTAAGTTGACCAAGTGCAATTTTTAGTAAAGGAAGATTGGTGGCCATAATTCCTACTTCGGAAAAAATCGATGCAATTATGAATTGATAAAGGCATATAAATGCTACTGAGATTCGTAGTTTCCTTGGATAAGCAGGTTACTTTCGGAAGGTTTTAAAGCTTTTGGGAGTATGGCGAAACGTATGACTCGACTCACTAGAAAGGACATATAATTCGACTGATCAAAAGAATGCGACAAAAGTTTTCAAAACGTGAACGAGTGTTTGAATAGAACACTAGTGTTGGTATTGCCAAGGACAGGAGTGTAATACGTGTTTACAGCAATGTGAGAGGATCCGGTTTGGGATGTGTGCTCATGCAATACAAAAAGGTATTGCCTATGCATCTAGATAGTTGCAAACGCACGAGATTATTTATCCGACACATGATTTAAAACTAGTAGTAGTTTTTTTTGCTCTAAAGATTTAGCATGATGGAGAAAAACTATAAGTAGTTACTGACCACAATAGCGTGATATATATATACTCAGCCAAACCTCAAATTGCGACAACGTAGGTGGATGGAGTTGTTAGGCGCTTATGATTTGGATAAAGCTTACCATTTGAGTAATGCTAATTTGGTAGTTGACGCACTAACTAGAAGAAGGTGTAATGTGTCAAGGGAAAGAGAAGTGCAAGACCTCTCTATGACACGAGAAGGTTTAAATGCATATGTCTTTCGGTTGGAAGATGTAAACCAAACGGATTTTCTGTTCAAAATTCTTGAGGCACAGAAGGTATACATGGCACTAATGAAAGTTATAGTTAAAAATGTGGAAGGATACCATATTATGGAGAATGGAACATACTTGTTCAACAATCAAGTTTGTGTGCTGAATGTCAAGAAACTAAAGGATGAGATTATAACTCAAGCGCATCAGTCATGTTTTTCCATTCACTCTGGATTCAAAAAGTTGTATTGTGACTTAAAATTGTATTACCATTGGAATTGTATTAATTGTGATGTAGCTGAATTGGTGGTGAAGTGCTATTCATGTAAGATGGTAAAAGCAGAACGGAAGGTTCCTAGGTTGCTACAAATCCTGCCAATTCCTGAGTGGAAGTTTGGAATATGATTACCATGTCCTTTGTAACCAGACTCCCAGAGATAATTGGTAAGTTAAATGCAGTTTGGGTAATCATAGACAAACTTAATAAGTACGCTCATTTCTTAGCAATCTAAAACGGATAATGTAGACTAGTTATACCATATGTATTTAAATATGATAGTGAAATTACATGGAGTCTTGTGCATATTGTATCAAAAGTTATCCGAAGTTTACTTCAATGTTCTGCCAGGCATTTCAGAAGGCATTGGGAACACGGGTGCATCTTAGCACAACGTATCATCCCTAGACCGATGGAAAATCTGAGCGCACAATCCATACTTTAAAAGGATATTTTGCGAACATGTATATTGGATTGGAGTGGTCGTTGGGAAAAGTATCTACATGGGAAAAGTATCTACCGTAAGCATAGTTTCCATATAACAATAATTACCACAACATTATCGAAAGTTTACTATTTGAGGCCCTTTTTGGATGGCTTCGTCGTACTCCGTTGTGTTGGACTGAAGTGGGGGAGTTCAAGGATCTAAAACACGAGTTGATTCAGGAGACAGTTGAGCAGGTAGAGATTTTTCGTGACATGCTAAGAGAGGCTCACAATCGCAAGAGTAATTATGCTAATAAAATAAGAAAGGCTTTCGAGTTCACAATAGGCAATTATGTGTACCTAAAAATGCGAATATCCAGGGAGCTAATACAAAACAAGAAGCTCGAAAAGCTTAAACCACGTTTTATGGGACCTTAAAAGATTGCTGAAAGGATAAGTGTGGTTGCCTACAAGTTGGCATTGCTCCAATAATTAGCTGTATTCAACAACGTGTTTCATGTTTCAGTTCTGTGTAAAGTAGTCAAAGAACCTGAGTTGGCCATACGAGAGCCACCACAGCACGTGGAAATGAAGCTAACAACTTTCAATAGACTGACATAAATTATCGGACATCGACAAACTGATGTGAAAGGAAAACATGTCAAGTAAAGTACAAGTCTCTTGGGAGAGTGGTGTTCAAGAAGAAACATAGGAATTTAAGTGACAGATGAAAGAAGATTAGCCTGAGATTTTAAGGACCAAAGCAGAGCTCAGTCGGGATAGATGAATTCGAGGATGAATTCATTTTAGTGGAGAAGAATTGTGATATCCCAGGCCCAAAATTGAGCCATAAAGCTGAAATAATCGAATCAGAAGGTAATACCGTCAAATCTTTTTAAACCATAATCGAATCCATAGTATATAAAAGGAGAAACAAACCTAGAAAGGAAGAAGTACCCATTGCCGCAACAACTCGACGACAACACAGAGAGGTTGAGATATTAACGTCGCTCGATTCTGCCATCATCGCCACCGGTTTCATATGGATTTTAATTTGGATCGGATTTATAACTCTATGCGGCTTAAAATCAGTTTGGTTTGAAGTCTATAGTTGGTTGGTTTCGTTAAACGGTTAAGGATTAATCCGATGAAAACAAGATCGGGTGTAAATAGAATTCAAACTTTAAACTGGTGCATATTATAGCATTTTGATGAAATTTTGAATGGAACTGATATATGATGATATTACGAAGGGAAATAAGTAATGAGCTCTAAAAAGTATGACAATTTTGAAGAAGTACAAAAAGTGATGTTAAGGTATTCTTGATTTGTGAAAATTCCCAATGTTATTTAAAACAAAAAGAAGAAAAGCTTCATAAACAAATGTGAGAGGCATCCAAGTTTACTTTAACAAACAGAAACAACAAAAATTATGCAATATAAGAAAAGCATTTAACCTATTTACTCAGCTTCCTCAACAGAAGCTTCAATACGAAGGAGAACGAATCCAACAGCAACACCAACAAGCGTAAGAGCGTTCATGATTGCTGCAATCTTGAAAATCTCTCCCACGGCGTTACACGTTGATGATAAAGCTCCTCCACCGTTCGTTCTTCCTTTGAGAGAATTCACAACATTGGCAAAACATTGCTCTGTGCAAAGTGGAGAGCCCATTGAGACAACCTTGTTGTTCTGTACCTTGAGACCACCATAGCTGTTCAGACCTCTTACGTAAGAAACTTTCATCTCAGTTTTCTTCTGGGTTTGTACCGAATTTGACACAATCCCTGTTCTTGTCCATGAAATCACTGTTGGTGCGGCTGCTGTCGCCATTCCTACTGAGAAAAAAGGATAGATTCAGCAAATTAATAAGAGAATGCAAACAAGAGAGATCGATGGACATGATCTAAAGAGAAGAGAGAAATTTATTACCAGTGAATGAGTTGTCAAAGGATGGAACTGAAGTGAAGCGAGTCAAGAAAGAGAGATGAAGCAAAAGAGGTTAGCTAAGAAGGAGATTGTGGATAAGGAGGGTGTGGCTGCCACAGCCAATAACGGCGAGAGAAAGATTTGTTTTTAAATCAAATATCTGTGAAACACACGTTTTTCATCTCTTTATCATACATATATTGTATTCTATTACAATTTTATTTTTTCTCTTAACTTTTCAGTTTTCACAATCAACCCAATCAAATTTTAATTTTTATTAACTGATTTAACCGAAAATCAAAATAGGCTAATATCAAATTTTTTCTCTTTTCTTTTTGCAACATTTTTTTTTGTTTTTCAAAAGTAAAGATGAATAAAATTAGTATTTATTATGTTTGCATTTAACTTGTTTTGATTAACCGATAGTTGCTGATAACAAAAAGTAAGTTGAATAAAATATTAGTTTATTATTATTTAAAGTTTTACAAAATAATAGCTGTCAAAATTCAGTTAACTATGTACAACAATATGGATATATGTATATATATATAAATTTCGAATTTAGTATCTGAGTATATATTATTTTGTTAAAAAAAATTATGAACAATAATTGGATAGTAGTTGCACCTCTTTACATCCATCTCAGAGTTGTAAAGTTCGACTTCATATTTTTCGTATGAAGTTATTAAATCTTTTTATGAAAATGTTGGGATATTTGATCGACTATTTGTAGTCGAATGACAAAAAAAAAATTATTTTTTGAGATTTGTTATCCTTAACTAATATTTAAAAGTTTATATTCACAATTTGTTTCATGGGATGAAAGAATCATACTCAGTACATTTTGTAAAAAAAATCAATTGCAATTAAGATGAATCAAAATTAAAATTAGAGATACAAAATTCACCACCTTGTTCAAAATTTTACTAAACATTAATTAGGCACTAGGGTAGCCTCTAGCACCAAATTAATTAAAACCAAATTATAAGAAAATTAATTTGGAACTAGTTTTACTAAATTTACATATCTCGAGCTATATGTAAAATGTGGTGCAATGGTTGATCGATTCTAGTTTGCATGCATTTGAGCTTCTTCTTTTTTTTTAATCTGTTGATGAAGTGTAAACGACAAACTTACCTTTGTATTTTCATTTTGAAACCTTATATCTGCTATCTCTTTTTGTTAATAAAATTTTCATTATTTTTTTTGTCTTATTATTAGGTATTGCCTTTGTCTAATAATATAATCTTCTACTCATTTTAGTGACTATTTTTGCCTTAACACAACCTAACTATTTTTCAGATGAGTGATCTCATCATCTTCAAAAACAATATCATCACCATTTGCAGAGGTTTCCTCAATAATAGCAATCCAACCACAACCTACATAGCAAGTACAATTCTACATACGTAAGGAAATTATTAGACCATTAGAATGATATGAGTATAATTCTGAAAACGAGTAGACTAGTTCTTGATAGTGTAGACAGCGACATAGATAACATACTATAAGAAACAAACATTGGTCCCAACATTACAAAATATAGAATGTGCATGTTTTTAAGACATGTACATGCATATACACTTGTGTAATGTAGATAACTGTCGAAATATTTCAAAATAGTTTGTAATCTAAGTCTTTACAATTGCGATATGTTCTTCCGTAATATATGTCGTTTGATATATCGTGCATCAAGCGCCATTAACCAAAGTTTGGAAAGCAAACCTTAAACGAGTCACTGTCAAAATACATGATATAAAATTTAAATAATAATTTTTATTAAAAAAATATAAATCAAAATAATAGTTAAAATTATTAAATTGTCTTAAAATAATAGTTAAAATCAAAACAATAGTTAAAATAATTAAAAGAATAATTTAAAAAATTTAACGACCTTAAAATAATAAAAAAATAAATAATATTTCAAACTCCAAAAAGTAGAATCATCCCGGACCATTTTCTTTATTACTTTTCGAATTCACCCGCATAAACAAAGAATGCATAAGTTACATAGTTATTCAATGAACCTATCTACTAATCTCAAATTACAGTCAAATCAACTAACAATAAAATTATAATTAATCTACAAATAGACATATATAGTCAATGGTTAAATAAACAACTCAACCATGAACCATTAGACACGCCAATTATATCATCTAAAAACTCTACATACCACGAAACACCGGTTTCATTGTCTAGTCCAGAAACCAAACCTCACTGTCTGCACTACATCATAGTGGTCACCGTCTCACTATGGTAAATGACTCATTAACTACACACACTCATGAGGTACAACTCACCACATAGATGTATTTTTTTGTACAACAAACATGCAACCAACGCAAGCCTCACCGTGTACATTGGGACTCTCATTATCTACAGCTCACCAGACACAAACATTTTTGACCAACACAGCCTCGTCGCATATGAAACAATTTAACAGTTCTTTTTAATGTTAAATTAATCAAAAATAGTTAACATGTTAAAAACATAAATAAATATTTAAATCGTCTAAACAATTTTGTAAATTGCAAATAAAATATTATTCACACAAGCATAATTATGAAATTTGTTAAGGAATATGCATTTTAAATCCACAATTAATCCCTTACCTTAGCGGAAATATTATTTTGTTTCTTGTTATATCAACAGATAAAGTTTTTGCCCATGCAAAAACATCCACCACTTGTGCTCCTTTGATTATCCAATGAACCAACCCAATCCGCATCACAGTATCGAACCAAATTCTTATTGGTGTTCCCAAACTTGATGTTTCTTTAACGTACTTGATGATTCTTTTGACAGCCAACATGTGTGACATCTTTGGTTTTGCTTGATATCTAACACATAATCCTACAACCAAACAGATGTTGGGTCTGTTTTTAGTAAGATACAATAGATTCCCGATTATTCCTATGTTCAACTTATGATCAACAACCTCACCTTATTTATCATTTGATAGCTTTTCATTTGTATCCATGGGTGTTTTCGCCACTTTTTTGTGTTGTAAGCCAAACCTTGTGACCAAGTTATTCACATAAGTACTGTATCCATGGGTGTTTTCGCCACTTTTTTGTGTTGTAAGCCAAACCTTGTGACCAAGTTATTCACATAAGTACTGTGATTATGAAAATTTCATTATTAGACTGTTTGACTTGTAAACCCAAAAAGTAAGATAACTCTCCAAACATGCTCATTTCAAGTTGTTCACAAATCTTTCTACAAGATTCTGACTTTTAGAACCACATACTATGTCATCCATGTATATTTGCACAATCATCAGATAAAGTCCATCATTTAGCACAAATAGATTCTTTTCTACACTCCCACGTTTATATCCTTTCTTAACCAGAAATATGGTCAACAATTTGTAGCGAACTCGTGGTGTTTGTTTCAAGCAATATAATGCCTTTTTCAACTTGAAGAAATGATTAGGATGCTCAACATTTTCAAACTCTTTTGGTTGTTCAACATAAACTTCTTCTTGTAGGATCCCATTCAGGAAGACATTTTTAGCATCCAACTGATGGAACTTGAACTTTAACTCAGAAGCCATAGCTAGGAGGAACCTGATTGATTCAAGACGAGCTACTGGTACAAATATTTCATCAAAATCCGCACCTTATACTTGTGAGTTTCCTCGAGATACCACCTTTGCCTTGCTCTTCACAATATTTCCACTTTCATCTATCTTCTTCCTAAAGAACCATTTGGTTGCAACAACATTCACATTCTTTGAGTCAAATCTCAAACATCACTTCTTTCAAACTACACAAGTTTCTGTTGTATATCTTTAATTCAATATTCACCGAGAAGTGCTTCTTTTTAGTTCTTGGGTTCAACCATTGACACAAAGCACGCAAATCGTACCATCTCCTTGAACTTAATTTTCTTATCATGAGTAACTCTACCCCCTAAATCACCCCTATAACATCTTGTTGGGATTGATTCCTATGCACCTTTTCATGTTGTACATCACCCTATTCAGCATGTTCAAACTGTACAATCTCATGCATCACTACATGATCATGTAGGTGCATCCGTTACTTGTAAATCCTTTGGATCTAGATCTACGGTTTGAATTGTCAAACGTTGATAGGAACCATCATCAAACACAATATTCATAGTTTTTTAATTAATCTTGTTCTCTTGTTTTAAACTCTATAAGGAGAACTAGTTCCTGAATAACCAAGAAATATACCATCATAGCTTTGAGACTCAAGACTTATCCAGCTGATCCTTGTCATTTAGAATGTAGCATGCACACCTAAAGACATAAAAGTAGCTAACATTTGGTGTAATTCCCTTCCACATTTCATACGGAGTTTTGTTGGCCCTTTTTTGACATACATCCGGTTGATGATGTAACATGTAGTATTGATTGCCGCAACCCAAAATGTTTTGCTACTTAAAATAAAGAAAAAGGATGAAAAAGAAAAGAAAAGAAAAAAAATGGCAAATAGAGAAACACATTTCTCTATAGGAAATTTTAGCCGCATTTACAATTATGTTACATGAACAAATATATGTGTCAAGCTCAAGATAAAATCATGGTTACATGAAAGACTAAACACATAACCCATGACTGCTATTTTCTCTATACAAAGTGATGTGATTGAGTTCTAATGCTTGTGTCTTGATCAGTGCAGTGAGTTAAATAAATCTCAAGGTATGATTTTTTACGTATATAACTACTCACATGTTCTGAGAACTTCTCGATCACTCACCGGTTCTTGTGTGTTGATGTTTGATACGATATATAGATAATTTAGGTCAACAAACTATTGATGTTTGATCACGATAATGTTTATGCATTGATGGTTTGTTAAGTGTGTCAATTTTAATATTTTTATACAGGTCCACACCTATTTGTACGACAGGCCCATTTGCAAGTAGTAGAGTGGTGGGGTACTGGAAAAAAGATCAAGGGTTTGCTATCAGTTACATAAGTCAGAGAAATCGAAACAGTAGGGCACAACTTCTAAAAATAGACAAAGGAAAAATCAAAAGTGGAAAAGAAAGCTTACAACAATGAAGTCGGTCTTGTCAAGTCTTCAACGCTTGGTTTAGTCACGGAGAGACGTACCTATAGGAAGTCCATTAGAGTCTAGTTGTTTGTGATTTTGTGTATGAATTATGTTAAGGTTCTTGTTCGTGATTTTGTGTATGAATTTTCACCACAATGAATCAAAGCTCTGTTTGAACTTGATGAGGTAGATGATAGGTCATCTAGGGCATGAATGGCTGAAGTGACAAATAATGTTCTAGCCGAGTTCATGACTGTTGGAAAAGTAAAAAAAAAACAGTCGATGATATACTTCAACAGCTACTCGGATTTGAATTTTGATATGTATAAGATATGTTACAGAAATTGGTTCCCTAGAAAGCATTTCGCACACTCTCATCCTACAAGAGCTAGAATTTTATACAAGATTGTACACAATATTTCGTTTAACTTTGAAATTTTGGTTTTTGAACACGTTTTGCACCTAGCCCTAACGCTTGAATCGAAGTTCTTTCTTCTCATCTATCAGTTTTTGAGGGCTCAACACGATGTCCAGCTGAATGTGACAGGGAGTGCTCCAAAAACAAAGTCAAAGAAGAAAGGGGTCAAGAAAAAAACAAAAGAGTTTGTTGCTTCATCATCTCGAGCTGACATAGGTGGTTATCGAAAGGTGATGATGAAAGCCATCAAGATCTTGCATGATGCTTTAGATGCAGGTAAGTGATCTGATATTTTTCTATATTACTTGTCAACTAATTATTTAGTTGTGCAGTTAAGCAGGGGGAGTAGAAGATGTCTCAGGTTTTGATGAGGATGGGGGGAGCTTGATTTATGGGGGAGGTGCTGATTTTGTTATAGTTTTGATGTAGTTGTCTGAAAAACTTGGTACATTGGCTAGTCATCAACTATTTGTGTTGGAATTTGCTTCTGCTAAAAAATATGTTGTAGACAAGGTTCTGGTTTATAAATGTGTTAGATATATTTTTTCTTTATGTGTTTGTGTTTCTTTGAGCTATTTCAGATGAAAAAAGATCAAAGTGCTTAAGTATCAAACTAAATAAAAAAAAAGTTGAAGAAGCAAATTTCCGTTGTTGTGCGAAGACGAGTGTGTTCATCTGGTGATGTGGCAGTAGAGAGTTGACGTGGCACGATATGGTGAGGATTTATTAAAATCAGAAGATTTGGAGATGACATGGAAGTTGAAAGCTGAGGTGTATCTACTGATATGGCATGAAAATCTCAAGAGAATATTTAAAAATATTTGAAAGAGATATTTTAGGAATGATAAGCTTGTGTAGCAAAGAGTTTTTTCCTATACAAGATTGCACGAAGATTCTAGAGGTGAATACCTAGGGAACTTTGTGTAGCATAAATGGGGTAAGAGGATTAATCGTTGGTTTAACGCTGTTGAGCGCTGTGTGTGAGATTTTGTTCTTTAAAGCTCTAAACATAGAGCTGAACAGGTAAGTATCAAAAAACTTTTTGCTTAGAGTATAGTTTGCTTTGGTGACAATCTAAATAGAGGTTTAGATGTATGTAAATTCTAATAAGTATAATCCTAACTTATATAAAATATAATACACATGCGTTGACTTGGCGTGTTCCAAGTCAAAAGTCTATTTGTTGAACACTTACACGATTCACAAGATTAAATTTGTCCTTGCAAAGAAACATATGGTATCCAATGTTCATTGCATTCTACCATTTTTTATCCTTAAGAGCTTGTATATGATTATCAAGTTCGACTTCCTAAAGTACAACAGTGAGACCATACTTCGGGTTTGACTTTTGTATGTTATTCATTTGAGTGGTTATACGGGAAGGATTGGTGGCTTGAGTTGCTGCACCGATGGGTGTGGCTGGAATGGAGACAACATGCTCTATTGTTGTTGCAGTACTAATGTCATGGCTCTTTTATCTTGGAAGAGAATATAGTTGGTGCTAGCGACGAAGGATCAATACTTGGGGAAGAAACTAGAGAGAGTGGCCGATTGAAAACAGGAAAAATAGTAGCTAAAGTGCAATATGATAGAGAGGAACTGACAAAGGAGGATGACTTAGTTGCAAGAGTAGTGAATTGAAAAACCGATTCAACAAACTTGACATGTAGGGTAATATATACTTCGGTTTTTATGATATCAAGACAAATATACACACTTTGAGTAAGTGAATAGCCCGTGAAGACGCACAGAGTGGACTTGGGAATGAACTTTTTCTTCCCATATGGTTTGATCCACGGGTAGCATACACACCCAATGTTCTCATTGAATAGTAACTGAAATGGTGACTTATTCACCAAGTTAGATGTAATCAGGCGGTTAATCAAGTATACAACTGCATTGAAGGCATATGTACAATACGAAGTTCGAATGTCAACGCGTGTGAAGAGAGATATACTGGTTTACACAATATGGCGATAAATTCTGTCAGCCATACTATTTTGTTCTAGAGTGTGAGGAGACTTGTGAAATGAGTGATCTCATGCGTGGCAAGAAACTGATTAAGAGCAAGAAACTCTCCACCATTATCAAAGTAAAGCATACTAATTTTTGTCTTGAATTGGTTTTCGATTAAAACTTTAAAAAAGGGAAAGATATTGGCAACCTGTGACTTGGTTTTGAGTGGATAGAGCCATGTATAGCATGTATGATTATCAACAAAAATGACATAGTATTTGTAGATATAAATGGATAAAATAAGGGATGTCCATACATCTCAGAAAACAATTTCAAGAGGACGGTTTGAAGAGAGAGTAGATATAGAAAAGGGAAGTTTGTGACTTTTTTAGTTGAGCAAGAGTTGCAATATAACGAAGATGAAAGAGATGAGGAAACTCTTAAAGAAAAACAAGATAACATAAGACGAAGTGTTTGAAAATTTGGATAGCCTAAATCGTGAGTGCCAATTCAAAGGATAAGATTTGGAACAAAAAGGCAGAAATAAACTTTTAGAAAGAAAATATCGACCACTCATACAATCCTTTATTGGCCTTCCCATTGAGAAGCGTTGTCCCTGTATGAAAATCCTTAACTTGAAAGTCACAAGGACAAATTTGAAACATAAGATATTTGTTTTGCAGAGTTTGTTGATATAGATTAAATTCTTCTCCACATAAAATATTTTGAAGATGAAGGTTGCGAGATTTTGAGGGAAGAGATATTAAACTAGTGTGAGTGATTGAAAGGCATGTGCCATTACCGATCATCACATTGACCATTGTATGGTGTATGCAGTGAGAGACCCATGGAGATCACTTGCGATATGGTGAAATGCACTGCTGTCAAGGAGCCAAAGAGAAAGATCAGGTGAATTTATTTTTGCGTGATGGGGTTGGGCATTGTCCAGCTCCATATCCCTAGACTCCACAAATTTGAAACTTTTCCAAGTAAAATGGCTAAAACCACCACGAGATAGAGAAGATCTTCCATGTGGGAAAGAGTATTATGGATTATGTTGTTACCGACAAATTTGAGTTGAATTTTCGAACGCCGGAAAGAGTTGCAAAGAATAATAACAACTTTCGTTTTTTATGAAGATTATCAAGTGTTATCAGAACATCTCGTCCGTTCACAATATCCACAATAGCTCTATTCTTCACCAAGATCATCAATGATGATATCTATGATATCCTCATGATCAAGATGAGCATCTAGAATGATGATTCCACCAAATATTTATTGTTTGACTTGTTCCCTTTTTAGTATGTTTTAGTTGTTGCTTGACTTGTTTGATGTGGCCTTGGGATGGTTTGCCGTAAGTTTTATAGAGAATTTTCCAAATTTCACGAAAAATGGTGGCCTTGGCAACATTAAGCTAAACCGAGAGAGAAATATTATGTGGTTAAAAGGCCCAAAATTATTTTTTCATATTTCTTTTGGGTTAGGAAAGGCCCAATGGCAAAATAGAAACCCTAGTACATCTTGGTATAAAATCATTTATTCCGGATAGATGTTTCTGTACGGTTGCAGAAAAGAAATCCTACATCAGAGAGAAAAACATGAGTAAGAGAGAGATTAGAGAAGAGTTGTATTATCTTATCATTGAGTGTTTTGTTGTTTCTACTCATTGTAAATCTTTTCTTTAATAAATACTTTCTTCCGAGAGGTACAGTAAAGAAACTAAAATTGCGTGTATAAAATTGTTAATTTACCTCACAGGTTCCAAGCAGAAAGTTGTATAGCAACCTATCTTGTTGCTTCCATGCAGCTAAATTGGACTCGGCTAATTTATTGCAGTCTTAGTAATGATCAGTTCAATTGGTGTCTCATCAATGAAGTTCATGTGCTTCAAAGGAGAGCACATACTTTGAGACGCCATGTAATGTTAGATATATTTAGAAAAATCAAAGTATTTTCGAATCCGTGGTGTTAAATGTAGGATTGAGATACAAAACTGAAAAGAAGAAAATAAAAGAAAGAAATAGAATGAGAGGTTATGGACATTTGAGTAATAAGAAACATTCTAATTTAAAAAAATTATGAATTATTTTTGTTTTGATACCATGATGAATGATTGTGATTCTATTAAAATAAAAGAAATATTTATAATACAAAAATCAAAGAAATAAGATTAATTAATAAGATATATAGAGCAAAACTTTTCAAAAATTAGCGAAATGATCAATGCTTTCAAAAAACTAAAATCACTATAGCGCGCGCAAGGAGAATTATCGTAAAAGTCATTCGTAGTCGCCACCTCATCTCGACAACCACTGACAGGAACAATGCAAAAGCTGACGGAAGTAGGCGACTGTTCAACGTAGGCGATATCTGAGAAGATTTCGCTGACATTCGTATTTAATGAATGATTTTTTATATATTCAGAAATATATATCGGTGGTGTATGTATACGTTATGTGAGAAGTTACCGGAGTATATAAAGGTCTATCTACAGAAAAAAACCATTGTTATCTGAGCTAAAGACGTTTAAAATTTTATGGGTTAGGAAGCAGGAAGAATATCGAGATCTACAATATTTTGTAAATTGGTAGATGGTTGGAGGTAATATTTATGATCGGATGATGGTTATTTTAAAGTTTCAGTTTCTCATAAATGTTGTCAATAAAGCATTTATGTCTCGATTGAATATTCTCTGCTTTGTATTCCTGACAAGCTTTTTTGGCAGTTTGATTCTGTTTTGTATATTGAAAGTAACTCTTACTGCATATTTGCAGAGAAATGTTGATGGCTTCCGGGGTAAGTTTAATTGGTTAATATTGACATGTAGCGGCAAACTATTTTTTTGTTTGTTAATGAACTTGAATACAGTAATGGTTTGGCTTGTTAATCTCGGTCGCGGTGTTTGGGAGATGGGTGAGGGTGGTTGTTGGTGTTTTACTAGTCATACCGGATCCATAAACTACGGTGTAAAGCTACAGGAAAATGAGACGTTAACGTCCCTGGTGGTTACGATTAGACAATGTTATGAGGTAGACAACCATACCCCAATAGTTTTGACATATAAAACTCCAGAGTGGTTGCTGGTGTCTAGTGATGTCTAAGGTCCTCCAGTTGATATATCAAATGACGAAGATGTCAAGATTTTCATGTCGGAAAGACTTCAGGCCAAAGAAATGACATTGTGTGTGACTGTGGGGCTGTATCAAGTAGAGAAGTACAAGTTCTT
This sequence comes from Pugionium cornutum, assembly GCA_018901935.1. Lineage (NCBI taxonomy): Eukaryota > Viridiplantae > Streptophyta > Magnoliopsida > Brassicales > Brassicaceae > Pugionium > Pugionium cornutum. Next base: position 6,424,228 of record CM032159.1, read on the forward strand.
CAAACGAGGTAAGACTTTCGGTGCAGCGAAATCATTCGTGAATACAGCCGCTTTACAGCAGTTGGCAAAATCTTTGGACGAGCAAACAATAGACTATCGAGGTAACCAATCGTTTATTCATTACCAAATATATTACCGACTATGCATATAATTTCATGAAATGGTTGTTATGTGGTTAGATTTGCTGTCAGGAGGAGTTATACATGCAAACCAAAAGGTTTTGGAAGAGTTATACACACCAGATCAGATGGTCGTGATAACCAAGATCCATAATCTTTTAAGTGGAAAAGTCTCAGGGAATGATATCACACATCCGGTGGCGGATAACAAATCCTCCTCTAGCTCATCAAGTGAATTTTGAAACATGGATGATATCCAAACAGGGGGGAATGATGAAATCATTCGTTTGGATGAAGATGATATTAACACATCAGAGGGTATGGATATGGTAGTTTCCAACAACGGCAATGGATGTCAAATCGCTGAAAATTTGCATCCTTCTGGTAATTGATTTCATTAACTTGTACATTACTTCAAAATCGTAACCTGAAAAAACTTGTATACATTGAATTGAATATATATTTTTCTTGTAGCTGAGACTAGTGGTATGGCAAACAGTTCAAACATTGGACCCCAGACACTAATACCAACAACTACAATCGATAAAGACAAAGGAAAAGTCTTTGAAGAATACTTCAATTTGGAAATAGGACAATCAAGTGGGCAAAACAACTTACCGATAGAAGACATCGAACCGGTGGATGATTCCACTTCTGAAGGTGTGTATCAGGAAATAAATTATTTACGGTAACAAAATCGATATTTGGTACTTCACATAACGTCTGATAAAACATATCTTAACCGTGTATATTGAATGTTAACAGTTAAACAATTCCTTTTATGCAATATATTCATATATGTAGAGAACATTGTTTAATAAGGGATTAAATCAACTACATTTATTAAGATATATTATCTTTGTTATACAGTTCAGGTGATTTTTTTCAAAAAAATGTGAGTGATATCTATGTTGGAATGATATTCCACGATCAAGAAGCATTCAAAGTGCATATGACTTTATATGCATTCAACAAAAATTCCATTATCGTACAACAAGATCTAACCCACAGAGGATAACACTGAAATGTAATGGCCGAGGATGTCCAGGGCATGTGTATGCCGCAAAAGTAGCTAGTTCTGGTTGGTTTCAAGTTAGAAAAGCTAGACTTGATCATGTGTGTACAGTGGATGGACGAGGGGGATACCAACGACTAGCAACCACCTCAGTAATTGGCAGAATGCTGAGATCAAGGTTTAATGGCCGTAATGCAGGACCACGGCCAAACGAAGTCCAAGAAATTATGCGGAATGAACATGAATTGCCTATATCATACTGGAAAGCATGGAAATCTAGTGAATTTGCCTCAGCGCTCTCTAAAGGATTAAACCTGGACTCTTATCGCCTACTACCATGTTATCTACAGGAGTTGGTGAATTCAAATCCAGGATCAATTGTCGGGTTGGAAACGTCTTACGATGAGGGGTTTGGGTAGAGGTTTAAGTATCTCTTCTTTGCATTTGGAGCAAGCGTGGCTGGGTACGCATACATGAGAAAAGTAATAATAATTGACGAAACACATCTGAAGGGTAAGTATGCTGGTTGTTTACTAACTACAAGTGCACAAGATGGCAATTACCAAATCTACCCATAAGCTTTCAGAGTTGTCGATGGAGAGAATGATAAGTCATGGGAGTGGTTTTTCTAGAAGTTGTTGTTAGTGGTACCCGACGAGGAAGAAACAATGTTTGTATCAGATCGCCACAACTCAATCTACTATGGTCTGAATAAGGTTAAAAATTGCTAACTACAATTTATTTTTTTAACATTAACATATGTTGGTATCTGCTATAGATATAGTTTACATGCAATATGGCAATATATCGGAAACAATTGCATATTTATTCGTATTGTAGCTGAAATATATATGTGTGCAGTTGTTATTAAAATATTAGTGTAATTTGTAAATTGTACTGCATTGCTGAATTGTTGATAATTTTGCAGGTATATCGGAAAATCAAGCAATGTGCTTGTGTATTGCATCTGCAACGCAACATTTAGATAATATTTAAGAAGAAACATCTAGGATACCTTGTATCAAGGGCAACACGAGCTTATAGTTTACCTGAATTTTACTCACACTTCAATGAAATCAAGGAAACCGACATTACATGTGCAGGATACCTGATGGATATTGGACTAGAGCACTGGGCTAGGTCTCACTTCAATGGACTGCGATACAACATTATGACAAGCAATATCGCAAAATCTTTGAATGTAGTTCTGAGTGAAGCACGTGGTTTCTCCATAATACCTCTAAGGTCAACTCTTACAGGATGGTTCAGTAAGCGGCAAGAAAGGTCATCATCCATAACTAGTCTAGTAACACCAAAAGTTGAGGAAATACTTGGCAAAAATTTTGAGATATCAACGGGTTTTGAGATACGCGTATCAACAAAAATGAATTTGAGATACGTATTAAACTTGGTGGTTCGTACCACGTGGACCTTTTGCAAAAAAACTTGTTCTTGCTGTGAGTTTCAGATTCTGAAGATTCCATGTCCTCATGCAGTTGCTGCTGTTGTGCACGCAAAGATAAAAGTTGATACACTTGTGTGCAACGAGTTAACTTCTAGTTTTCTGAAAATGGCCTATACCAACAGCGTGTATCCAATGACTGGTTTGGTTCACACACCATGGGTGAATGACCCTCTGATGGAGATCAATTTGCTTTCCCCAGCAACAAGGAGACCACCTGGCAGACCCCGCAAGCAAAGGATATTCTCAAGAGGGGAATTTAGAGTAACTTTTATCAGATATTTTTAATCTTAGCAGATACTATTATACATTACATATATTGTTTGTGTTACCCATGGATCATTATACTTATATGATACCTTAACTTTTAATTTTCAGGGAGGAGTAAAGAGGCGTCTAATAGTATGTGGTAGGTGCGGTGGTTTCGGTCATAACCAAGCCACATGTAAAATGCCTATCTGAAGTCCATATGCATTTGGAAGAGCAATCGGGCATCTAATGTTATAAATATTTTGGTTTCGGCTGTTATTGCATTCTTTTCCACTTGTTTTATATTAAGTAAAAACGCTACTTGAAAGCCGTAATATCTTTTGTAATGCCCTTGTCAAATAGATAATCAATGCACTTCCATATCAAAAATATAACTTGTCCACCCCTCTAATTATATCATATTTCATTTGAACTTCCGAAAATTGATAAAAAAATTTACATATTAAAACGAAAAAATACCATAAATAACAACTAGTACATGATAATTCTAGGGATAACAGTTATTTGTCTAAATACCCATACTTACATGTAAATATCCGAAATACAAAATGTGACTGAGATCCAAATAGTTTTATCCAAAATGTAAAACACACAGTTGAAGGAGTCCAGAAATGTGAAGTAGGGTATAGAACAAGTTCAAGTTATGAGATTTCAATGCTATCGACAAACTCCTCAAAAAACATGACACCAATTTTTTGGGATTCAGATGAAATCGACTCCGGTTTGATATTTTTACAACCTTCAAGTCCGCTTACAGAATGAGTCTGCATCAAAAGTAATGACGTGACTGCTGAGTCAACATATATTCCATTCTGCAGAATGCCTTTGGGTCTGACAATAGCATATGCCTTAGTCTGTGAAACCATATTCTTGAAAGCAGTTCTCTTTAACAGGTGAGGCATCATCTGAGCTATCGGGCTAAGATCTTTCTTAACCGAACTATTTGAACGGAACGAGATATTGCAGTCAAATACATAAATACTGTTGACGGCCGAGTCAACACAAACGTCGACCCAATGTTTTTTATCAAGATTGAAGGGAAAATATAACCTTGGTGGAGCATTGGGATTGCTCTCCAACCTGAAATATACAAAAATTTCATCCTCAAACATAAACATTGCCTTATCCTTGGCTGCAAGACGTGAAAACTTAGAGTGGTGTTTCATGAGCAGCGACACGAAGTTGCTGTCCAGAAATAACACAGTATGGTCTGGGCTTTGCTTTCTATTATACATGAGCTGAGTCAAATGCATCAAAGCATCAAACATCTGGATAAAAATCAAGAAAAGCATGAGATAACAGAGAAAGACAAAAATGAATATGCATTGCAGCGTTTTAAATACTTACTTTAGGAGACATCAGTTTCATTCTCTCCGCTATATCAGCGACATCTCTATTGGTAACTGTAATGCCTTTGGGCAGTTAAATCGACATACAACAAAATAAAAACAATAACAAATGATCGAATTCACAAAATACTGAAACTTAACCGCAACATTCAAAAATAAAGAATTAAATTTATTAACCAGATTTGAATAAATTGGTATATATTTCAGAAAATATCAGATAAACTTACAGTTTCTTTTTGAGTAAACTATGAAGCTTATCAAATTTGGTTGCATAATCGAGATCAGGATCGTAGCCGTGCAGGATTGGCTGGGGATCTTGGGGGAACAGCAATCAACCTTTTGTCGCATTCAAAGTCCTTGACCACATTGGGTGCTGTCCTATGCCTTTTGCTTTTACGAACCTCCTGTTCCTCATCATTTGTGGTATCATCCTCTTTACCATCTCCATTATCATCCTCCAGCTCATCTTCATTCCCACCAACATCATCTGCATCAACAGCCTCCTGTTGATATGGTAGGGTATTAGTGCCATCACCCTGGTTCACATCCTCCTACGAAAGTACGAGCGAGAATAAGGGCATGGTAAAACGAAATGCTTCATCGTCGATGTGAGTGGGTTCAGAATGCTGTTTCACATTATCAGTTACAACCAGAGAACATTTTAGATTTCAATAATGAACTAAAAAATTAATTGTTGCACCTACCAAAACATTTTCATCTCCATGACCATGAATTTCCTATGCTGGAAGATTATCTGTTACATCATGCAGGTCTTTTGCAGGGTTCAAGGCATTCACATCAGAAACATCAACACGATCGTTCATTTCTTCATCATTACCATCACGGTGCTACAAAAAACATAAGACCAATGTTTGAAATCTATATTGTTAACAAATAAAAAATCGGGTAATATTAACAATAACAGAACAAAAACTTTGATAGGGGATAATAAAGAGCAATAACACCATATTAAAAGGGTTGAAATTAGAAATAACATACCTCATCCATTTCAGCTTCATTGAGGGAATCGAGAACATCATTAATTGCATCAGATGCATCAGATGCATCATATTCGTCCCCCATTATGTCAACAATCGGGTCGTTAGCAACCAATCTCTCAGCCACAGTGGGAACCTTAGATGTTCCAGGGATATCATCAACATTAGCAGTGAATGGTTGCTGAATGAGAATTGGGTGACACAGATTTCCCAATAACCTGACGGATAAAATTGAGTATGGCATCCTGCATCTCAGTAACTTTTGATCAATAAAACCTCAATCAATTCATGAATCTTTGTAATAGACGCATCTAACTTCTTGAAATTGGACATGGATTTATTGAGTTTTGAATCAATAGCAGATAAATGATCTATGAGTTTTGAAGTAACATATTCAACAACCATACGCGGATCATTGGTAGAACATGAAGACGCATTAGCGAAAGAATGCGGATGAGGAGATTCGGAAACAGTAACTTTCTCCTTCCGCTTATCCTTCTTCTCTTTCTTTTCCATCTCCTTTTTTTCCACGTTTTCACTCTGCAACTTATTAAGCTCTTCCTCCGTGGTCCCTCCCAAAAACATGGTTTTCTGAAATTGAAAATTTTCCGAAATCAACTTCACCATGTTGTCCACCTTCTCATCGTCTTCATCATCCTACCAAACAAAATCATTGTCATTGAGTGTAATACCATCTTCCTTAGGTATAATACTCATAACTTCAACCTACATAAAAAACATATATCAAAAAAGGGGAGTTAGTAATCAAAAACTTTTAAAAAATATCAACAAATGTAATGAATATCGGTAAAAATAGAACGTTTCTTTTGTTAACATATATTGTAACTGGAAAAAAGACTGATATCGGTTACGACATACATGTTAACGTCGATAACATATGAGTTAGCATACACAACTACTATCTTAACAGCGTGTAATATATAGCCATAACAAATAACCAATTTAATAACAACCATTTCTAGTATTTTCCTATACCAAAAAAGTAAATTACCAAGAAATTATGTCTATATAAAAAATTGTTGTTAAGTAAATATAGTGTGAAAAAATTACCTGACATTCTTCATCCAGCAATCTCGCATGACCAAGGCTAAGACCAATTTTCTTCTTTTTCGATGATGATGACTCATCACGTGTTTTTTCCACTTGTTCGTCGTTATCATCTTCGGTATCAGACGATGACGATGAATCGTTGACCTGCTCAATGTCCAGTATGGATGGAATTGCTTGAACCATAAGTAATTGGATAGAATGAAAAAATCCCTGCACAGCAATAGATGTCTGGGATAAAGCCAAGACATCCCTTTTTTGACACTAGAAACCACCAAATCAAATGCAGCCCTTCCCCACGGGTAAGAAAAAAAGGTATTCAGATCACGAATTAGTTTAACATGAGTTTTGTCAATTTTGAGGTTGTGAGATGTAGGAACCAACACAGATGTCGCGAAAGCAAGAGCAGCAAATTTGATCCTTTCCTCCTTGTCTGAAATGGTTTTCCTTTTTAGCATCTTTATAGCAAGATCAACCTAGCAAGATTGGAGGTTACCAAATAGTGTTGGCCAGTAGGGCTTCTCTTTGATGGGATTATTCTTTTTACCCTTGTTACGATTTGGGAATTTCCCACATGGAAGACCTATACTAATAGCAAATTCTCTTATCGAGAATCTGACAGGTTTACCCGCAAACAAAAACCATAACTCATGGGGTTTTGAAGTTTTTAACTACCGAGTGATCATAAAATGACCAAAACTCCCAGAATAGGATGGTTTGTCATTTGAGGCAATGACTTCACTCTCATCGAGAGCATTCAAAATGGACGAAATCCATTTTGTTTTGTGGTAGGAGTTCACACGCTCGCCGGAAGGTTCCTCTCCGGCGGCAAACATCCTCTCTGGTAGCGGAGTGGTTGAATCCTGAACATGCAAGAGGAATAAGTACAGTGCACAAAAAAATGTTAAAAATTGAAAAAAATAGCAAGAAGAACCAAAATATTACCATTTCGACATCATCCATTTTTGAGGAAATTTTACCAAACAAGAAAGAACACTCTTGAAGTGAATAGTGATAGAGTGAAGAAAAGGGATTTTTATCTTGCACAATAGACGGTTATAGATTTATGGGGTGCGATATTCACGGAATCGTCGCATCAATTCAGTAATCGTTACGAAATAAGAGAACTTACCGAGTTATATGAGTCTGGCACTGTTCACGTGAACAGTGAAAGTTACAGAGAAACGTGAAATTTATCAGAAAAAATCGTCGATAACGAAACTCGCCGTGCGAGTAGCCGAAAATCGTAGGTTGAAAGAAGAAAGATTGAGATTTTTGGGGAAGAGGAGGAGTGTAAAAAAATTGGGGAAAATAATTTGGAGAAACATTTTGACAATACATTCGGTTTCTTTATCTCTCATCATTAAAGGAAGCAAATTTGTTCAACACGATTCTGCATCTGTCTGCAAACATTATTCGGTGAATCAGTTTTAGGGTGATAGAATAATAGGGATATTATAAATTTAACATTATCTGTATAATGCAAGATACAATGTTTGGTTATATTGCCGATTAGTGCATTATTTTGGCTCATATGATGCAAATACTCTATATTCAATATATTATGATAAAGACCTACAATTTAAAAAAAAGTGATAACTTTGACAACTAAATACTAAATACGATAAATACTATTATTGACTCCGATGCAGAATTGTGTTTTCAGTCAACTTCATGACCAAACTTTGCATTGGAATATCAACTACCTCTTCATTCAGCCTCTCATGCAATCCTATACATCTCTTTTATTCCCTTTTGTTACTCGACGAGTTTGGAAGATGCGTAATAACTTAATCTTTGAAAATCAAAAACTAAAGGAGAAAATAAATAAATAAATAATACTATATAATATTTTAATACGTTACTCAAAGATTAGATAAAAAAAAACTGTTTCTTCTCCCACAAAGCAAACAAGTGAATTTTTTTTGTTATATTAATTCTGTGTCTCGAGATTCGCTTTTCTCCTGCGAACTTCTTTTCTATCGTCTTCTCCTTGTCGGCTTGATTTGGAATTCTGCAACTAAATAAAGAGATTCCTAAAGTTTTTATTCGAATATCCTTCCAAAAAAGAAGAATTTTTAATTGAAGAATGGTGGAAACAGGTCACCATCAACATCCACCGGCACCGGTTGTAGCCGGTCCTCCGCCAGTTTCATCTATGGCGGTTTCTAGAGGACCCACTTGGCCTCCGGCGGAGCAACTCCATCATCTTCAGTACTGCATCCACTCTAACCCTTCATGGCGTTAGTTTATTTCTCTCTCTTGTAGTTTCACTTTCTTGATTACTATATTCCGATTCAGATGTAATATTTTTTATTATTTCAAAGTCAAAAGTTGCATGAAGTCCACTTCAGCTCTCCTTATCTGCTTATAGCTTTCTTGCTTTCAGTTCTGTCTTGTTTCGTTTTCCCAAAGAATATATTTTAGATCTCAGAATTAGATTCGTTGCTTTATTTCCTACTGTTTCGATTTCATAAAGCTTGTGTTGAGTGTTCTTAGCTTTAAAACTATTTTAAAAAAATTTGCAATGTTGTTCTTGAGGCATACAAATCGATTTCAATGGTAGTTCTAGCTTCATATTCGGCTGTTATACCTCTTTTTGAGTGATTTGTTCATATATTAACTTACATAAACTGTATTGTTATTACTTATTTATTGTTTTGGTGAATCCAAAATGCTATTAGTATGTTATAATGACATGAAAATGTCAATTTAAATGGAGAGTTCAGATTTGTAACAATGGGATAGTATTACTCTTTCCCTTCAACTTCAAGGACTGATTTGTGTCATTTCTATTATCTTTGATTCATTATGATTTCTTAACATACAGATGAGACGGTTGTATTGGCTTTCCAACACTACATAGTGATGCTCGGAACTACTGTCTTGATTGCCAACACACTTGTGCCTCAAATGGGTGGAGATTCCGTATGTTAAGTTTTTATTTGGTTTTTCGGATTTAGTTATCGGATATTTTGTGGGATTAGTGTTGTTCGTTTGGTCAACATTGCGGCTGCTGTCAACACTACGGCTGCGTATGCTGCAGATGTTTTTCGTTTGTCTGCCGCCGGTGGTTGCGGTTGATCGCAGATTTTTAGTCGAACCGCTGTTTTAATTAGCGGTCAAAAAAATTGCGACGCAGTACGGAGCGTCTGACCGTTGCGTCTGCCGTAGGTATCTACGGTAGCTAAACGAACAAGAATCTCCCGCAGCCGCAATGAAACTGCAGCTGACAAACGAACATTACAATTATATTTTTCTGACATCTAATTGTTTGGTATTGTGAACTGAAAACAGGGCGATAAAGCGCGAGTTATCCAGACTATATTGTTTATGTTGGGAATAAACACGCTGCTACAAACGCTTATAGGGACAAGGCTTCCCACAGTTATGGGAGTTTCATTCGCGTATGTTCTTCCTGTTTTGTCTATCATCAGAGATTACAATGATGGTCAATTCAATAGTGAGAAACAGGTAAAAGCTCGGTTTTATAGTTCCATGCTAGTTTTGCTTCATTTTCTTGTTCTTTACTCTGCAAATGTGATTGCTATTCTTATGTGGATGTTCTCTGATTATTCGAAATGTGTTCTTACAGAGATTTCAGCATACTATAAGAACCGTGCAAGGATCCCTAATCATTTCTTCATTTTTCAACATCATAATTGGATATGGTCAGGCATGGGGAAACTTGATAAGGTGACATAAAGTAACATAAGGATACTGTTGCTTCAGAAACTGATGAAAGTTCTAACATCATAGATCTTGGTTTCTTAAATGCAGAATCTTTAGTCCGATAATTGTTGTCCCAGTGGTTACTCTTTCGAGCCTTGGCTTGTTCGTTAGAGGCTTCCCATTGGTAACAGTTTCAACTAAAATTCTATACGCTTTAACAACTTCAACAGCTTCCTAAGTCAGTATGTGATGTTTTTTGGGCCTTTACAGCTTGCAAACTGTGTGGAAATTGGTCTACCAATGCTGATTCTGTTGATCGTCTCACAGCAAGTCGGGTTTTTTGTTTTTGTTCTTTAGATGATGATGCTTGTTTAGATATATTATTCTGAATTTTGCTGTCCATCTTGCAGTATCTTAAATATGTCATCCCAAGGATTAATATTATACTTGAAAGATATGCTTTACTTGTTTGTCTGGCAATCATCTGGGCTTTTGCTGCTATTCTTACTGTTTCTGGTGCCTATAACAATGTCTCTGTTGCAACAAAACAAAGTTGCCGGACAGATCGTGCCTTTCTTATGTCCTCGGCTCCCTGGTAAGTTGATTACTGTTTATTTTCTTCTTACTAAGGTTAGATATCTATATAGGCAGTTTCTGATTATTGCTTTACAGGATTAGAGTCCCATACCCGTTCCAGTGGGGGACTCCAATATTCAGAGCAAGCCATGTTTTTGGAATGTTTGGTGCTGCAATTGTTACATCTGCGGAGGTAAAAAATTCATGCACTGAGATTGTTATTTATTGGTATTAGCTTCATGTTAGAGGCTACAACTAGTTCTTATGCTCTATGTATATCCCATTTTCTTAGTCTACCGGAGTATTTTTTGCTGCATCTAGACTAGCAGGAGCAACAGCACCACCAGCACATGTTGTCTCTCGTAGTATCGGGCTTCAGGTTTTACTCTCAGACACTGAGACAATCTTTTCATCATTTTTTTGCTCCAAGCTGTAATATTTTCCTTATAGGGTATTGGTGTGCTCCTTGAAGGACTATTTGGTTCCATTACTGGCAATACTGCGTCCGTGTAAGTTCTAAGTACTTCCCCCTTCTCTGTATGTTTCTACTGCAAAGGAAGTATTACTCTTGTCCGAGATATAAAGCCGTAAGATCATATTTACAGCGAAAATGTCGGTCTCCTTGGACTCACACGAATAGGGAGTAGAAGAGTGGTGCAGATTTCAACGGGTTTCATGATATTTTTCTCCATATTTGGTTTGTCTTTCGACCACCCAATGAATCAGTTTTGGCTAAGGTCCAATTTAAAATATCTTTTTGGTTTTCAATGATGATCTATAGGAAAATTCGGTGCCTTCTTTGCATCTATTCCGCTTCCAATCTTTGCAGGCATATACTGTGTACTACTTGGAATTGTTGGTGAGTAGTATTTTAAACTTCTTGATATTCTTGTAAAAGTAGTGGCTGCTTCTGATACTATTGTTATGTGATTGGCCTAGCTGCTGTCGGGATATCGTTTATTCAGTTCACCGATACTAATTCGATGAGAAACATCTATGTCGTTGGTGTTTCTCTCTTCTTAAGTCTTTCTATCGCTCAGTACTTTCTTTCCAACACTACAAGAGGAGGATATGGACCGGTTAGAACAGCGGGTGGATGGGTAAGTCTTTCCATCGCCAAGTATTCTTTTTGCGAAATCGTGAAATCGTGTTTGCATTTGAGTTTAATATACAATGTTATGTGTTTCACTTGTGGTGCAGTTCAACGATATACTTAACACGATCTTTGCTTCGGCTCCATTGGTGGCAATCATTGTGGCGACCATACTAGATAACACGTTGGAAGCGAAACACGCAATTAACGACAGAGGAATTCCGTGGTGGAAGCCATTCCAGGACAGGAATGGAGACACTAGGAACGAAGAGTTCTACAGCTTTCCCCTTAGAATGGATGAGTACATGCCGACGCGGTTCCTCTAGAGACTGCTTCTTTGAATATTTCTTCTGTATGTGGGAATGTAAGATATGTGTAGATGATTTTGTAGTTTCATTGGAGGGGAAAACTGGTTTTACAATGGATACAACAAATGAACATTAAGACTTTTGATGGAAAAAGATGTTTTGCAAGCTGTCATTTTGTGTTTATTTTTTGGTTAAGTGATTGTAATTCATTTATTATGGAAAGAGAAAAAGAAAACATGAGACTAAGATACATATGAAAGTTTGATCCAACATGGATTCAATACAATCTTCTAAAACTCGGATCACTCGATCAGATCTGGTTTTTAAATTTATGAATTTCAAAAGAAAAGTACTGGGCATAGTAAAAATACACATATATTATAAAGTAATTATATAAGAGTAAACATATAATATAATGATGTAATGAAGTGAAACAATGGTTGTATTATTTTTATATCAATCTCGTAGATATATAGTTCTATTTCATATTTACTTATATAAAGATATTGATATATTGGTTGAATTCCTAAGAAAAACTAAAAGATAAGAAGACGTTTTAAACAACTTAATATAAGAAGAAAGTATCAAATATATAATGTTATTCAAGTTTTTTCTTAACATTTTTTGAAATGTTCATCAAACACAAAAATATATACCAAATGTTCATCAAATACTTTTTAGTAACTTGATTGTATTATTTTCCAACTTGTTATAAAAACTATAATTGATCTATATTTATATCAAGCGAAACAACACGATTTTATAATTTAAAAGATACAATTATACGAAATAATAATTTATAACCCTTAATTAGTAACTAACTTATATGAATGTTACTTTGTCGCATACGAGATTTGATTATATTTCAACACTCTCAGTTAATCATATCTCGGCTTCATTCCAAACTTTCTTCTTTCTTATGAGATCTTAAAAAATATCTCTCTTCTTTCATATATGATTACTGCACCCATTGTCTACTAACTGAATGTCTTCTGTTAATATTGTTATGGCTTCTTCACTTGCACTAAACAACATGTGGTCTTCACCCAACTCTTCCTCTTCGACACTTACATATGCTCTTTCTTTTTTCTTTGAGCGACACACATTTGACTAGTGGCCAATCTTACCACAATTGTAACACTCCTTGCTACTTCTTTTATTCTTACCATGATTGTTTTCTTTCGGTTTCTTCCAACACTCATTTTCTGTGTGATTGCTTCTCTTGCAAAACTCACACCACTTCTTGCTTTGATTGACACGACTCTTGGTATTGTCTCGTTTGAAACCAGATTTGCTTCCTTTTGCGCAAGCATTAAATGCTCCTTCATTAGTGCTTTCTTCTCTTGCAACCACTATTGCTTCATGTGCTTTCAAAATACCGATTAGCTCTGTCATTGTTAGTGAAGTCAAATCGCGAGTTTGCTCCAAAATGCTAACAATGCTATCGAACTTGGCTAGGAGAGAGATGCTATATGAGTTGATAGTTGGTTTTCTTTTCACCATGATAAGTTAATTGATTCTCCAAAACAATTAACTTATTGGTGAATGTCTTAATGTCTTCGTTATCATACATCTTCAAATTTTTGTACTCCCTACGCAACGATTGAAGTTTAACCAATCAGACTTAAGGAGAACATTGATACTTAACCTTCAATACATCCCATGTCTCTTTTGATGATGATGATGCCGCAATGACTGAGAATATTTGATCACTCACGGTAGTTTGCAAAATTTGCAATGCCATCGTATCATTCGATATCGCTTATTCTCTAAGTGATTTTGCCTTTGCTGTTTTAGGGGTTTCTTGCTCTTGTACCGGTTCGACCGGCATGCCTTCTTCAACCATGAACCACATTTTTCTAGTCCTGAGAATGGTTGCCATCTTAATGCTCCAAAAGTCGTACTTCTCCCTATCGATTATAGGGATCACTTGATGTGAAGAGCCTTGCATAGTCTCGGATTATTTTGCGATTAACATATGCGATATCTTCTTGTTGCTTTTGTTCTTGCGATGAGCTGTAAATTAGTGCTTTTTCTTTTGTCCTTTTCAAGCGTAAAGCTCTGATACCATGTTGATGTTTGGAAGTTTTTACGGTTATGAAGAAAAAAGAGAGAGAATATATTAAATGTAATCAACACTTTATTAAATTGATTGTATTACACTCCAACTTGTTATAAAAACTATAATCGATCTATATTTATACAAAACGAAACAACACGACTGTATAATTGAAAAGACACAACTATATGAAATGATAATTTATGACTCTTAATTAGTAACTAACTTATACGAATGTAACTTTGTGGTATACGAGATTTGATTATACTTCAACATGTACTACAAACCTACTTGGAGAGAATAGAGCTAGGAGAAGAGATATTGGTTTTGTGTGATAATCAATACTAACGTGAATAGTAAGGTAGACAATAAAATGAGCAATAAAAATAAATAATAAGTGTTGGATGCTAAAAAATTCTCTAATATTTATGAATTTGATTAAAAAGATAAAAATACTTTGTCTTATTCATCAAGCACTCTCGAATGCTACACATACCATTTGCGAATCCTTCATATCTTCTTCTTGACTGTACTTTTTACCGATTTTGGGTTCAATTTGATATAAAAATCATAAATTTAGAAGAAAAAAAACATACTATTGTCGATTCGAGAAATCTTTTCAAACCCAGGAAAATTTATACTGTCTGTGTGAATAAAGATGTGGTTACTTTCTCTGGGCTTTTTATCTTCTAAGTTAATGGTTAGCAAAGGGAACCGGTGCAAAAATCTCGAAAGAGACGTGTCTTTTGAAAATTTGGGAAAAAAAACTCTGAGAAAAAGGTTTATTTTCTTTTTTGTCTGTACATAAAATTGTTCACGTGAACAGTATTTTCTGCAACTTTAACCGTAAAGTTAACAGAGAAAAATGGAGTTTACGATATCGGAAAAAAATTGGAGCTTGCAAAATAGAAGAAAAGGAAAGAAACTAACGAAACTTTTTGGAAAATAAAAGAAAATTGAACCGATGGGGAAGACGAATTGTAGGCCATTTTTTGCTTCCTTCAAGCATCCTCTCTCTTTTTAAATGATAGTAGTTGATAAAATCTTTGAACAAATATTGTGCTATATCACGTCAAAGTAGTAGGGTATTAGGGGTACAACCGGATTAAATGAAATAGTGCAGTGTTTTAAACAGTAAATGTATAGATCACAAATATTGAAAAAGGTTTGTGTTATACACTACAAATACTCTAAATTTTATTAGTTCATAGTTTATTAGCGCTTGCTATGTTAATCTAACTAAATAATAAAATCCTAATGATAAAAATATTATAAATCCTTAAAATAAGATCAATTTCATGTCAAATATAATAATAATAAAATAACAAAGTCATAAATCTAAGTATATTAAAGCTTCAAAGATAGGAAGTGTATTGTTTCGGTTTGCGTAACAAAATCTCATGATTACCTTTTTGATATTCTAGCATCAAATGTAATGTTTCAAAAAACAACTCACATTATTATTCTTTAAAAGGATAAATAAGAAATAAAACATTTTTTTATCTTTGGTTATGTGGTCATCGGCCTAACCTCTGGTCAACTGGCCAACTCGGTCGACCCAAAAAACATAAAACGGTTAAATACGCATAAAATGATATATAGATGTATTTTGATGAATTCAAATATAACCAAAAAATGGCCAGTAAAGATTAAACTTGGTCTATAATCTTTACTCACATATGACATACGATGACATAGATCTCACCCCAAAACAGACCATACCAAGTCGGTGTTACCAGCCGGAACTTACCATATTTGAAATTTTTTTTACATGAAAGTCGCCAAACAATTATTTGGAAACTATGAGACTTTGTAGTACTTCTAGGAGCTTCCTTAAGAACTTTTAGAAGGCCGAACACGCCTTGAACTAGGCGGGTCCATTCATCTCTTCAAATGAACCGATTAAAGCCGTTTATAGCAAGTGAGATGACCAACCGGTTTAATCACTTGCAAACCAAAACATGGCATCCAAGAGAGATTATTAAACCCTAAGGAAGTCCAAATCAACCTACCATACACCAACTAACATAGGATCAGGCAGATCCCTCTTCTCCAAAACTTACCGTATATGGACCAAAGTGCACTTAATGTGTTTAGAGTGCAACATCTCCATTCCTTGCAATTTGGGAACGTATTGAAGATTTTCCAAAGCATTCAGGATGTATCTAGACATGTTACATTCACCCCTAAACTTTCAACATACAAGCATCTACACTTTCCATGTTCGCCTAACAAGATATTAATGGCCAAAAGCCATATATTTTAAATGTATGATTTCCTTTTCGTTTTTTAGACTTTAAGACCTTTTCTATGAGCGCTATATAAGCTCAGCATGACCACATTGTAAAGAGAGACCACCATTAAAATAAAAAATTGAGTACAAACTATTTTTTTCAAAACCTTATCTTTGAATCTTGTTCTTTAGAAACTAAGTGTGTGATTCACTTCCTTTCTATTGACGCTATGACCGGATTAGTTTGAGAGATTCAAACTCCCTTGGTTCACCTTTGATCATGTGATTCGATCAAAATTCCCTCCTTTTAGTTCTCTTGCTCACTTAAGACAAAAGAGATTCTCGACCGTGCGAGTCACGACCATAACGCTTGTGAGATTGATACTCAATCTTCCATCATTTGATATCAAAGCTAAAAGCTCCTATCCCAGGTTGTGTTCACCCAACCTTTATCCTTTATTATTTTGTTTTGCATTTTTTTACATCTTATCAAAATACCAAATAAAAATAGTTGTTCTTATTCTTTATTTGCATTGTTTCTCGCTGGTTCTTGTTGTTTCTTCTCATATAAATCTAAAAACAAAACAACAAAAATGATTTCATATTTGCTTAATTTCATTCAACCATGAGAAAAAACTAAAAATATAAACATTATTTTCGAATTTAGTTGCTATTTAATTTTAAAGAAAAAAAAAAGAGATTCATAAAATATTATTTATTTCATCGTAAATTAATTTAAAATATCAAAAACCCAAAACAAATATTGTCTTTTACTTTTTTTTTAAAATTAGTTGCCAAAAGAAACAAAAACAAAAACTTCAAAATATTATTTGTATCCATTTTCTTTTTGCTACTACTTGTGTGTTAATATCATATAATCATTAGAGTGTAATTTTCTTATTTGTTGATTTGAACCTGATTTTTCTTTTTCTTGTCGTGCAAAGTATAAAACTTATTGATGGAGCCCTATGATGAAAAAGAAGACACATGAGCATACCACAAACCGATTGTAGTCAAGATAATGACTATGATCAATGTCTAAGCACCAACGAGGGTGACTATGCAGAAGAGTCATGGCATGGAAACTATTTGGAGACTGGTTTTGAAGAAGAATCAGAAGGAGAAAATCTTGAACCAGAACTAACGGACTATGACCAAGACAACATGAGCCATGGAAATTGGTCGGAAGAAGAAGAAAGTTACCAAAGATGTGATGAAGAAGGAAACCATGAAGGAGAATCGTGGCATGAAGAGACTAACTCCTAAAGTAGTCTAGAAGAAGTAAACCATGAGGAACAAAGGATAATATGTGGTGATTAGCCGGAATATGAAGAAGAATGGCCCGAGCACCACCCGACTGAACCATGGGAGCAACAATCGGATGGTGAAGAAAATCATGAACCAGATCCATCTCCTTTTAAGGCTATGAACAAGGACCGTACGCCTATCTAAAGTGGGAACAAGACATGGAGGATTGGTTTCAAAATAACCAAATTCAAGAGAAGGAAAAGATAGCCTATACCGAAGACACCCTAATCAAAGGCGCCTTTAGGATTTGGGAGCAAGACGCCTACGTACGGTTAGAATATGATGAACCATAGGCAACGTGGGATGAAATGAAGCAGCTGATGTATGATGATTTTGTGAGGAACAAACTACTCGCCAACAATACTATGTAAAGATCCATGCAAACCCCGAACCAAGAAGATGGCTTTTAGCATGAATGTCGAACACAAAACCTAGGCAAACAAGAGTCTACTCTCCTGAAGAAAATAAATGTTTTCAAACACTTTAGGAAGAACACACAGGAGCTAAACCAATGGTTCATCCCAAAGATGACCAGCAAGTTCCAAAGCCTCAAGCCGTAGCACACAAACAACCATCAAAACCATTTCCTGAACTACACAACAACGAAAAACCAGGTAAGTCCTCTGACCATTTAAAACTTGATGAAATTATATGCTACAGATGTCAAGAAAGAGGACCCTTTGCTAAGACATGCAAAACTAGGCAAGTAAAAACAACTTTGCTAGTTGAAGCCAAAACATGTTAAGCCTAAAAGTGTTAAAGTAATAAAATAGCCTGAATTTGAAATTTTCAGTACTAGCATAATGCACTTGTCTATGTCAAAGCTTGTTGAAACAGGTCTAGGTACACAAAGATCCAACAAAGACCAAGAAGAGACACCTTCTACACTAAACCGATTTTCGGAACAAAGAGGAGACCATGGAAAATCTAACACTTTGAAAGCCAAGCAAAGAAACCAGCTCCCATGGAAATGAGTAATTACTTCCTTCCTTATCAATGAGAAACCACCAGATTCACAATTGCCACATCCGAACCATATGACGGCCATAAACCGAGGTAATTCCCTAAACCCTCAAGTAATCAAGATATTAACTTGCCTTCTCTATCTGTAGGCCAAAATGTTTTGAGGGCAAAACTTTTTAAAGAGGGAAGGTATGATGTGGTCATCGGTCCAACCCTCGGCTAATTGGCCGGTTCGGCCGGTCCAAAGAACATAAAGGCACCCAAATATGCGCAAAAGGATACATGGGTGCACCTTCATGAATTCAAACCTAACTAAGAAGCAGCCATCAAGAATAAACCTAGTCTATAATCTTGACTTACCGACAACACGCAATGACATGAAGCTCACCCCAAAAATAGCAGAAGATGCGAAGTTTATTGTACTTTGGGTTTGTTTTGAAGAGAATCCAGTATAGAGAACGAAGAGAAAGGGTTGGATTGGGCATTTGTTTTATGAGGTAAATGGTAGTGGCGAAGTCATATGTCCAATAGGTGTTTGGAATATAAGCATTTCGAAGAAGAGTTAAGCTGATTTTGACTATGTGTCAATGTAGTCTTTCAGTTAAACCGTTATGTTCTGGATTATGAGGTAGGGATGTGAGATGTGAAATGCCTTTTAGGCTAAGAAATCTCTGAACGCAAGGAATTTCTAGTGTTATCCGAGAATAAGGTACCAGTTTTAGTGTGAAAACAATTTTTCACAAGATTAGTGAAACGAACGAATGTGTCACGAACTCGAGATTTGAGTTTGAGTGGGTCGAGCCAAACATATTGTGAGAATTGATCAACAATGAGAAGATAGTATTTGTAATTTAGGTGAGGTCTTCACATTTGTAAACAAGAATTCAAGTGGGTGAGAAACTGATATTGTGTAGTTTGAGAAAACGAGAGCTCTTGACTTTTATTTGATAAGTGGATGTTGTAACATAATTTTTGAGATATGGAATTTGAAATAGGTAAAAAAATATTTTAAGGAATTTGAAATAGGTAAAAAATATTTTAAGAATGCTTTTCAAATAGGTGATGAAGGGTCATGTAATCTTGAATTCCAATCAGCTAAGGTTATTTTGTTGTTTTGTTGTTAGATGAGGTGGTGATGAAGGTTGTTGGAAAAAGAAATTGGCCATTTATAAAACTAATCCTTGGTGATTCTTTGGAGTAATTGAACCCATGTGCTGAGATCTTTCTGAAAATGGATAAATGTGAACTGGCGGTTAGTTAACATTACACAGTTTATACATTGATATGAGATTCTTTTTTATTTCAGAGATATGAAGAACATTTATTAGAGATAATGGACGTTGAGATAGATGTAAGATGATTGAAGAACTAGTGTGGGTAATTTGTAACCCATTCCCATATCCACTTATCACTTTTCTTTTCCTGTATATGGCTGACGTAGGATAGATTGGCAAGATATGATGATATGAGATGTGTAAGTCCAACTATGGTTGAAGGATGGACGATACACTAGCATCAAATTTGACTATATCGGTTGTTATAATTACGGTATGGGAAGAATGCCAATGACTTTCCAAATCAATTGATTTATTGTCTTACACTATGCATTTGAACTACGCATATTTGACACTTTCTGAGGTTAGGTCATGGCTGCCATATTTGGCTATTATTATTAATTTTCTGTCGTTGTGGAAGGTGTCATGGCTGAAATATATTGTAGTTTTTGTTTTTATTCTTAAACTTATTTGTAACAACAGAAGTTTTGTGGAGGTTCAACGTATTACCCAGAACTACACCGGATCACATCTGAGCAACAAGGAAGAACGTCTGATGGGCTTCAAACAGAGTGCAGCCCAACTTCAGCAAACAAAAGAGGTTGTCGAAAACAGAGTGTCGTCATCCAACCTGCGTGAGCTGAGTACGGGAAAGACAGCTCACAAAATCCTATACAGCAACATATTTGATGCCCTTGAATCATGTGCAGAGAGACAGTTGGAAGAATATGACTAGTGGTAGTTTTCTTTAAATAAGAGAACGTTGTAATCGTATATGGCAAGTTGAATAAAAACAGAAACTTTTCATAAACGTTTTGGTTCATTTTCTCTTAAGATTTCTTAAGTTCTTCACAACGATGATATTTGTTTTATAGTTAATGAGTTTTTCATAGAGTTTTATGAGCGATTGTGGAACATCTCTTCCTTTAACTTGATCAATGACGTATTTGTAGTCTTAGGGTAAGCCTTCTAGTTCAATTTAATACTCTAAGCCAATCACTTTATCAAAAAGTGCCAATTGATCAAAATATAGTTGTGAGTTCTTAAACGTACTCATCAACTATTTTAGTGTCATTTCCATTATTTAAGTTGATAGTTTGTCATGTTGCGTATTTGACTCATTCTAATATTTATTTTGCAGGTATTTTAGATATTTTTGAGTTGTTTTGTGTGGTTTTCCAAGTCTAACACATCCAGGGTTGAGTTTAGCATGTTTGGCACAAAACATGCAAAAAATGGAGATCTCACAAGTTTGGAGATATGATTGATCGATCCTACCACAAGATCGATTGGTGCTACAATTTTTTGAAGATAAGGGATCGACCAGAGTCATCTAGATTGATCGATCAAATTGCGTGAAGATCAAGGATTGATCTAGATCACCTGTATCGGTCGATCTAGGAAAAGATCGCTCGATCCAACCTCAGATCGATTGATCTCATTTTTCATGAAGATATCAAATCGATCCATCTAAATAAAAACAATTCATCCATCTAAAGAAAATCAATCGATCCGCACCCTAGACTGACCTAATCTGCAAAATTTGCTAAAAAATTCCAATTTTGCCCCATGAAAAGCCTATTTCGACCCAAAAAATATGCATATATGCTAGGGTAGTCGTTTTTATAGACTTTTGAACTTGGGCACATGTAAGCTTGGGGGAGACGAACTGTGACTATACGCTATTTACTGAGAAGATTTATGTACCACAATTTTATATTTGCTTTAATTCAATGTCTTCTTTCAGATTTATTTACTCTGATTCTTTGATAATGTCTAACTAGATCCCTCATTAGGTTTATGGTTTTTAAAATAAATTTATAAATTAATAAATTAATAAACTCGATTGACAGATTAGGAATTTCGTTAGGATTTTTATCTACTTTGTTCTTAATGATTAATCTGACCTGAAAAATTAGATTACAATCATAGCATTAATCGAACGCATCGAAAGTGTAATTAGGTTACCTGAAAAGAGCCCTGATGAACAAAGCGTCCTTAACCAATGAAAGATGATGTTAAGATACTTTGTGAACAACTTCTGACTTAAACGATGATGCATGTTTAGAAATATATGTTCAAATACCAATTGAAAAAGATATATTATTAAACATAATAATTTAGTACAACGATAATGGATACTTTAAATTGAAAAAGTGTCTTTAACCACTATTTAAATTGATACTTTGATATGTTCTGTATTTGATGCATTCTAACAATTTTGTATGTATTTTAGAATTTTTTTTGAGTTATTTTGCGTGTTTCAAATCTTGTATGTCCAGGGTTGAGTTTAGTATGTTTGGTACAAAACTGGAAAAAATGAAGATTTTGCATGTTTGGAGGCAAGATCGATCGATCGTACCACAAGATCGATCATACCACAAGATCGATCTATCCCACAGTTGCGTGCAGATTAAGGATAAATGAGAGTCACATGGATCGACCCCTCCCACCACAGATTGATTAATCCCAAATTGCATGAAAATCATGATCAATCAATCTAACCATTGATCAATCGATCCCAATCTACCATAAAAATATCAAATCAAATGGTCCAAGAAATATTGATCGTCCGCACCCTAGACTAGCACAATATGCAAAGTTTGTTGAAAATTACAGTTTTGCCTCCGGAAAAGCCTGTGTCTACCCAATACCTATATATAGTAACTGTTTTTAAAGATTACACTTTATTTTTCTAAGAATTTTGAACTTTGACACTTGAAAGATATGGAAAGACGAATCTTTGACTCTATGTTATTTACTGAGAGAATTTTGGAAATGTACGGTTTTTCAAAGGGAATTCAAGAATTGATAAATTGCATTGACATATTAGGGATTTCATCATGATTTTCATCTATCAAAAGGACATGGATTTGATGATTACATATGATATATTTAAGAGTATTTGCACCCCATGAGCCAAAATAATCTTATAATTTGCGATATAGCCAAACATTGTTCATGACACTGTACAAAAAATGTTAAACCGATATCCCTAATATATTATTTGAGAAACATTTTATCGGAGAAACCTTACTTTTACGTGTGATTTACAAGTATGTCATGCTGACGTGTCACACTATGAGAGCTTTTTAAAACAAATATTATATAAGACATAATTTACTAGAGTATTTACGAAAATGACATTAGACCAATATTTATTACTATACTATATATAAACACCTAATATTTCAACATAAAAGACAAAAATAATATAAAATAAAATATTAATTTTTTAAAAAATTAGTCAAACAAAAGATAAAACCAAATTTTAGAATAATTCAATATTTATCACATCTACAATTTTTACCTATTTAATAATATTATCTTTTCAAAATATTGATAATTTAATTTGTTTATATAATCTGATTTTTATTATAAAAATATTTAAAAATAATTAATTTTAATCAATATTAATTTTTTTAAAAATATTTTAAATAAAAATTCAATTATATATATCTAATTTATATTTACTAAATATATAATTAATTATAATATGTGAATATTTTTCCCTACACAAGGTGTGGGTCTAAATCTAGTTACCCTTATTTACCTAAACATGTAGCGGTGATTTGTAAAATAAAATTTGCAGACTTTTGCATAAATGTGTCAGACTGATTTCACTTCCTTTAATGATGAGAGAGGTAGAACCAAAAATTATCGAGAAAATGTTGTTCGAATTTATTTCTCCATTTTTTTCTCTCATTCACTACCCAAATCAGCTTCTCTTTTGTTTTCGCAAACGGAAATTTCTGGCTACTCGTGTTTACAGTTCCATTACCGGTCTTATTTTCAGGTAATCTTCATATTTCTCTGCAACCCGTACTGTTCACGTGAACAGTATCGATCCGTGCTACTACGGTATGTACTCCGATTTCAAACTAACTTCTCAACAGTCGTGAATCCTTCGTGAATCTCGCATCCCTGAAAACTGTAACCATCGATTATGCATGATAAATACCCAATTTTCACAACCGTTGCACTATTCATTTGAATAGTGTAAAATCACAGTGTAAAAGAAGAAAAAGTATGTAGGATGTCGAAATGGTAAGATTTGCGTGTTCTATTGCGTGTTTTTTTAATACGAATTGGGTTTTATGCATGCAATTCATTCCTTCATCTTTCATGTTTAGGATTCACTACCTTCTCTTCCGGAGAGGATGTTTACCCCCGGAGAAGAACCTTCTGACGAGCGTGTTAATTCGTACCACAAGACGAAAAGGATCAATGCTATTTTGAATGCTCTTGATGAGCATGAGGTTGAATTTTTTGAGAATTCTACTTTTGGAAAAGTTATTCCAATAAAATGAGAAACCATCATATTCTAGAAGTTTTGGTCGTTTCATGATCACCCGACAGCTTAAAATTTTAAAATCACATGAGTTATGGTTTCTGTTTGCGGGTAAACTGGTCAGATTCTCGCTAATAGAGTTTGCAATCATAACCGGTCTCCCTTGTGGCAAATTCCCAAGTTGTAGCAAGGGAAAGAACAAGCATCCGATAAAAGAGAAGTCATACAAGCCTACATTTTTTGGTAATATGCAATCATGCTCTGTTGATCTCGCGATAAAGATGTTGAAAAATAAAATTATAGCCGATAAAGAGGAAAGGATCAAGTTTGCTTGTCTTAGTTTCACGGCATCGGTTTTGGTTCCTACATCTCACATCCCAAAAATTGACAAAAATCTTGTTGAACTCATTCGAGATCTAGATGCATTTTTTGCTTAGTCGTGGGGAAGGACTGCTTTTGAATTGGTGGTTTCTAGTGTAAAGAAAAGGGATGTTCTTGCTTTATCCCAAACATCAATTGCTGTTCAGGGTTTTGTTCACTCAATCCAACTCCTCATGGTTGAAGAAATTCCATCCAGTACAAGAAAACTTCCAAAATACCATTGTATTTTGCGACTACATTTGTGCTCGTAACATTTGCGACTACTTTTGCAACTGTTTTGCGACCAATTTGCGACTACGCAGCAGTAGTCGTAAATTGGTCACAAAAATGTGACTAAAAACTATAGTTGAATATTGGTCGCAATACGTAACCATTATGTGACTAGTATGCGACTAATTTGCGACTGATTGTGGCAATCGCTAATCAGTCGCTATTTTGCGACCAATTAACGACTGCATGTGAAAGAACCACATGTTAGTCGCATATTGGTCATGAAATATGCGAGTAATTTGCGACTACAGTAAGAGTGGCTCTTCAGTCACAAAGTGGTGGCAAAGTGACAACATAAAAAACATGTGCATGGTAGGTATACTGACTTTTAAGCGACTACATTGTTGTGGTCACAAAGTAGTGGCAAAGTAGTGGCAAAATCTTATATATATATATGCCCCATCGCATTCTGTCATTTGTAGAATCGAAAGAAAAAAACTTCAAACATGTGGGGAAATTATCATAATTCGAGAGAATGGATGTACAAAAGGATTGATAATCAAATAAGAAATATATCGAAAGAATTTGCATAAGGCATGGAGCAACTCATGAATTTTGCAAGTAGTCAACCAATAGCTCAAAGTATGGGAGGTAAGTTTTTTGGTCCTTGTATTAATTGCAAAAATGATAAATTTATTCCGGGACGGAAAATATGGAATCATCTATATAGTCGAAGATTTATGCCAAGTTATGTCCAAAGAAATCAGGGAGGTACGTGTGGTACTAGTGAAGAAAGAGTTAGTACATCCGGTAATAGATATGTTGAAATGGTGACGGATGCATTTCATGAGACTATGACTGATGAGTACTATAATCAGAACGAGGAAGAGTATAATAATGTAGAAGCACAAAAATTTTACAACATGTTATAAGCTACAAAAAATCCATTTTATGATGGTTGTCATGAATGACACTCACAGTTTTCTTTAGCTGCTCGGTTCATGAACATAAAATCTGATTTTAATCTACCAGAAAAATACATGGATTATTGCGCGGAGTTGTTTACAGAATATTTGCCCGAGGAGAATAAGGCAACAGATTCATATTATGAAACCAAAAAATTGATGCGAAATTTAGGGCTCCTGTTTTATACAATTGACGTGTGTGCTTACAATTGTATGATCTTTTGGAAAGAAGATGAGAAATGGGAAAAATGCAAATTTTGCGATTCTCCCCGATATAAGCCAAGCGAGGGCATGATGAGAATACTTGCATTTCGTGAGACTATGACTGATGAGTACTATAATCTGAACGAGGAAGAGTATAATAATGTAGAAGAACCTAATGTAGAAGCACATAATTTTTACAACATGTTAGAAGCTGCAAAAAATCCATTTTATGATGGTTGTCATGAATGACACTCACAATTATCTTTAGCTGATCGGTTCATGAACATTAAATCTGATTTTAATCTACCAGAAAAATGCATGGATTATTGCATGGAGTTGTTTACAGAATATTTGCCCGAGGAGAATCACGCAACGGATTCATATTATGAAACCGAAAAATTGATGCGAAATTTAGGGCTCATGTTTTATACAATTGACGTGTGTGTTTACAATTGTATGATCTTTTGGAAAGAAGATGAAAAATGGGAAAAATGCAAATTTTGCGATTCTCCCCGATATAAGCCAAGCGAGGGCAGGATGAGAATACCTTTCAGTCATATGTGGTATTTACTTATAGGCGATAAACTTAAGAGAATGTATCAAATCAAGAAAACCATAGAGGCAATGAGGTGACACGCATAGCATGAAGCAGAAGATGGAGAAATGAATCATCCAAGTGATGTTGTGGAGTGGAAAGTTTTTTGATATCTACATCCTAGATTTGCTGCTGAATATCGAAACGTTTATCTTGACTTATGTACTAATGGGTTGAATCATATGTGAATGATGAGATAACTTACTTCTCGGAGTATTACTTTGCTGCCCACATACGCACGAAAAACAGGTACCATAAATTATTGTGTTTATTAATTAATTATTTTGTTTTTAAGGGTAATTAATTAGATTTTGGTGTTGAATATCATGTATAATATATATACAGATTTGCAAGATTCGATGAAAGTGATGTCTCTCTATATCCGAATCCCGTAGTGCTGTATATATTTATTCATATGGGTCATCCAAGTGGTAAATGTAAAGAAATATGGCTCTTTGAAAAATAATAAAAATATGCACATGCATATGTTTTACGAAATTATGAATATTTCCTTCAACTACAGAGGTAAATACTATGAAAACAATTTCATTTATTACATTACAATTTTATTCTAATCAAGCAATATATATTAATTTTTCATATTTAATTTTGTATCATGTTTGAAGATCATATTCGTTGTATGTATCCATATCTTTTGGAAAATGACATTTAATCGAAAAGAGAGGAAGAGTTCCACATATGGGTTCAAGATTATATATGTTTAATTAATTCACATATATATTATATTAATTTTTTAATTTTGAAATACTAATTACTTTATATATATATATATATATATTATCATAGGTCAATGCATGCACTTCAAAAGATCTACGCGCCTTTCCGATATGGGCTCAAGAATTAGTTCAAGTACCGATGAATAAAGTGTCAACTTGGCCGATCTATTTTACAAGAGGTTATATGTTTCACACAAAAAAAACATGAACACAGGAGAAAGACATATAACTACGGCATTTGTGTCAAGGGAGACAATTACTCAGATGCCTCTCATGAAGCTGATTTCTAGGGGATTTTAACAGATATCATTCAACTTGAGTATGTTGGACTCCTAAATTTAAAGATCACATTTTTAAAATGTGAGTGGTATGATCCTACGCTTTCGAAAGGAACTCGGAAGTCGGAAAATGGCGTCGTTGATGTCTTATCATCAGGGAAATACTACAAATATGAACCATTTATACTAGATACATACGTAAATAATTAAGTATAAATATATGTTAATTTATATATGTTACGTACGTAAAATTCTATAAATTAATTTCGTTATATATATATAACTAATTCACATTTCATTAATTATGATGTACCAACCTCTCAAGCAGATTAAGTTTGTTATATTCTCTATCCGTACACCAAATCATCATGAAAACAAACATGACTCAATGTTCTGAAAGTTAATCCCAGGTCTAATATTTTGGGGAAATACAAAAACAAAGACATGATTGGCCTTTTGCAACAAAAAAATGATGAAGAGTTAACGGTTGTTCAAAAGATAGAAGTGGATCGTTTGGTTAATAGAGTTAATCATACCGAATAAATTGATTTCGATGTCGGAGATGCCGAACTAGAAGATGAATTTTAGTGTAATATTTCATCTTCAGATGATGATGAGTACGAAGAATTGTAATTAATATGTTTGACATTTTATATATTTTGACATTTGATCCTTATATATTTTTGTAAAATGTTGTTTTTTGTAATTGAAGTTTTTTCTACAATTCCTAATCATGTTATTAATTTTATATAATTCATTGTATTCACAAAACCACATAATTTAGGTTTTAGGGCATTAATTATGACTACTTTGCCACCACATTGCCACTATATTGGGAATGTGGTGGCAAATTGGTCACAAATATTACACGTGGTCATAAATTAGTCGCAAATATGCAACTGATTTGCGAGCACATGTTCAAAGTTTGTATTGTGGTCGCAAATTGATCACAAAATAGCGTCCACTTTACGACTACATAGGATAAATTCACATTTTTCCTATGTATTTTTTACATTTACAACTTGGCTTTGCATTTATAGGTAAGTACTAACAATTCTAGGTGGCTAAATATACACAAAATCATATTTGTGTTCATGTAAATGTTAGAAGCATGGTGGTCACAAATTTGCGACTGATTTACGACCACTATTAAATTTGGTGGGAGTTTGAAAGTTTTCAGAATTTTTTATTCTCACCAAATTAATTGGTGGTCGCAAATTTGTGACTGATTTGCGACCACGTATTTAATTTTGTATTTTGCCACTGATTTACGACCACATGTGTGGTTGCAAAAAAAATCTATTAATACGTGACTCTTTTACCTCATTTTCACACTTCAAACAATCCTCACTTTCTAAAATCCTCTCAAAAACAGTTAACCCAATTCCAACAAAAAAACCAATACCCAATGGCAAGTAGCGGTAGGTAGATGAGAGGTCGTGGAAGACGATAAATCGCGTCATCTTCCGGTCGTGGTAACTCTTCGGCCTTTTCGAGCCCCTCAACCACCGCTTATAGAACGATATTTTGCCTCCCTCAACAATACACATTCACCCCTCACTCGGTTCCTGAAACCGATCATGCCACATGATTTTAGGAATCTGAGGTGCATGAGGAGAAAAAGATGTTCCGCCATCCAAAACGGAAACGAGGGAACAAATTATCACATTTGATAGTTTGTTACAAACCCCAGAGCGGGATCAGTACTTGACTCTAGTGTCTTTTGTACCAGCACCGAATACAACATGGTAATTTCTAAATTTTATTTCTTTATTTTTTTATATAAATTATAAATAAATAATTTAAATTTACAATTAAATATTTGTAATTAATTAGGGTTGACCGGAATAAAAGGGCAATAACCCATCAAATTTCAAAATTTTTGAAAAATAAATTTGACAGCCCCTACTACAGTGACGGTCGTACTAGCTGAATGGCAAGACAAATATTTCATCAAATTTTCGGTAAGTATTTTTTTTAAAAAATTTTTATTTAATAAAGTTTAATAATTACGAAAACTAATAATATATTGTAAAATTCGAATCAATCGTATATCTGGGATCCTATTGTCACCCTAGTATTATGAGGACATCAGGTCGTATGTCCAACCAGGAGACCAGACTGGCCGACCAGGAAGCTTGCCCGAGACAGCTGGGCCATTTGGCACGTGTGCCGGCCCAAGCAGTACCGCCGCACCCTCGACCAATAGGACCAGACCGACCAGCATTGCCGGCGAAGAGGCCCAAGCTTCCGGCACACTTGGTGGCGACGTGGATGACACTGCCGGTCCCCTTGGTGATGCCGCCGACTCCGGGATCAACATGGCCGGTCCTGAAGGCATTCCGGCCAGTACCTCGCACAGTCCAGCCGGTACAGCCGATCCAGCCGAGTACATGAACACTTCAACTTCTACACAAGGAAACTCAGACCAGATAAGCTACCAACTTCAGGACATGCACCTAAAGGAAGTCTCCACACCAGTAGTGCCACTAGGAGCAATGACAAGGAGCAGATCAAGAGCACTCTTCCACAAGTTCAGCTTATGGGTCGACAAGCTCCTAGAGGAAGATCGACTAAGGAAAATGGGCCAGAAGTGCAAAGAAGAGTCCAAAGGATTCTCAACAATGCAAGGGACTTCAGAGACTTGGGCTTTAGTGGCAAGAGAGGTCAGAGCCCAAAGATTCTTCACCCTACTTTAGGTGCAAGGCGTGTGCATGCCACAAGGACGGCCACCTTCCATTTCTTGGCCGTGAGGTAAGTAAGGTAAGTTTCAATTCGAATATAAGCTTCTTTCTGTTTTGCAGGGTAGGATCTAGATTCTTTACATTTTTGAGTCAAGAACATTTTAGGAATAGGTCATTTTTTGGTTATGCACTTTTGTATCTTTTCCATTTGTGCACTTTTGTAAACTTTCCTTTTCTTTATTTGAGTCGACCCGAGAAGGTCAAGTTTTCGATCATATTAATAAGGCTCCTTCCAGCATTGTAGTTCGACAACCTTTTTGCTAATTAATAAAGATCAAATTTTCTTACAAGTTTTCTCTCTAAGAATCTTGTGCGCTTAGAACCTAGTTGAGACCAGCCCTTCTAGCTCTAAGTTTATGATTTATCACGAGGTTCATCCCCCCCTTGTGTGGTTCACTTCACCCTTCCATCAAATACCAATCCAAAAACCCCTATCCAAGAAGTCTAAGGTCGAGTTTCTCACCTAACCTTCTGCAAACAGCCCACGTGCATATAAGCCTTGAATTGAGGCTTGTATCATAGTGGTACGGAAGGAGTTTGACTCCGTCTGTGTACGATAGATGAAAAGGATGGTGAGCATGGTTCATACAACCGGCAAACGTCACATGTGGATTTCTCCGAGTTTGTACAAAACAATGACAGACTAATAGGGAAAACAGAAATGTCAAACGAGAGGATTAGCAAATGCTCTAATAACCACAACTTCTCTCGGGATGGCTTTAGTCCGCACAAGCATTTGTCGGGTCGAAAATCCTACATCCATATCCAACAGGAAATTGTAAGTAATTTAAAATATTTAAATTAAAATATAAATTTAATTTTTATTTATTACTAATTTATTTCAAAATATGTTTAGCAAAATAATTTGGGATGACCGGTCTCAATTGGTGAGGTCTTAGACTCACACTCGGCTGGATGGTTCGTATGTGGATTTGAAAGCTAAACAAATATGTGAAACATACGAACGAAACATCCAAGAAAAAATGGCGATCGTGGTGGTCAATGCAACAAAAACATATGATGGTACTTCCCGGCAAATTGAGCTGACCCAAAAGAGAAGAATGAGATATTCATTCAGGTAAAAATATTTTTTTATTTTTTTTTAATGTAAACTAAGCTCAATATAATAATTCTAATTGTTTTTCTTCAAATTTTATTCTAATAATTATTCTAATTTTTTGTATTTCTTCGTTGCATATGACCGAGGCTGTCTTTACAGACTCGGTAGCCTGAACCGCATGCACGGGTCGGGTAGGCGTAGTGGCTTGCAATCTACTACCGCCGACTACGTTGCGCTTCAGGAGCAACTATTAGCCGCGTAACACCGAATCGAAAAACAAAACGCAATCAATATGCGTATTGAAGAAAAAAAGCGCAGATTTTTGGAAGCGAATCGGAAGATATAGAAAGTGCAAAAAGAAAACTAAAAGAAATTTAACAACTTTGAGATGCTCGTCGGGTATTTCCAACGGACAAATCCCGCATTCACCGCATTTATGCAGGATAACGATAGCGCAGGTGAACCGTCGACCGCTCCACCAGCATTTTCGACATCGGATTTTTAATTCCCATCGCCGGACAATTAGATTTTTTCTTTTTTTGGTAATTTAAATTGTATTAAATAAAATTTGTTATTTTTTAATAATTTTTTAATTTTATAAAATAATTAATTAATACAATTTATTTATTATTTAATAATAATATTTATAATTACCAATAATTTATTTAAACAAAATACTTTAAAACTAATATTAAAAATATATTCATTATTAATTAATAATTATTAATTTTTAAAAATAATAATAACTAATTAAAATATTTTGAAAATAATAATTTATAATTTTATTTTCAAAATATTTAAATTAATTATTTTTTAAACTAATTCGGTTGTAATCGCAAATCAGTCTCATTTTTTGTGACCAATTTGCGAGTGCATCTTTTTTTTTTTGAAAAATTTACCTATATTCGTAAATTAGTCACAAATATTTGCGACTAATTTTTTACTACAACTATTTTTTCGAGAAATTTATTTTCAGCCGCAAATCATTCGCAATTATTTGCGACTGACTTGCGACTAAAGATACAATGTAGTCGAAAATCAGTCGCAAAATTTTGTGACTGGTTTGCGACTACGGCTTTTGCAACCACATATATAGTGGCAAAATAGTGGTAAAATTTGTTATTGAAATGCAATCGTAGAGTAGTCGCAAATACATGGACCAATGCTTGGTTGTAAATCAGTCACAAATTATACCACTATTACTATGGTCGCAAATCAGCCGCTAATTTTGCGACTACATGCTGTGGTCGCAAAGTGGTCGCACAATCCAATTTTGTGATGACTTTGCAACCACATACGTGGTCGAAAAGCCCTTGTTTTCTTGTAGTGATCATTATTGGATATTGAGCAGGTCAATGACTCCTCTTCATCGTCCGATAGTGAAGACGATATGAGGAACAAGGTGATAAACGCGTGACGATTCATCATCTACGAAAAAGAAGAAAATTGGACTTAGTTTCGCACATGCGAGGTTGCTCGATGAGGAATGTCAGGTATTTTTTCTAAATCCTTTCTTATGTTTACCACCACTATAATTGTTTATCTTCAAGTATTGGTAGTGACATAATCATATTTTAAGTTATGGTTTTAGTATCGGATAATTGATAAAATTCTTGATAAGTAAATAATTACATGCAACGGCTCCATATTACAGGTTCTTACATACATAGATGCTATTCTCTAAGTATTTATCTGATTTTTTTTTGTTCTCTTACACTGTGCTTTTATTATTCAGCAATATCTACTAATTATATGATGTACATGTTAACTCATATGTTACCGGTGTAAACATTCCATTGGGTTGCTAACATTTATTTTTAACATCTACAGTTTCTTTTATCCGAATACTGACTATATTCAATGTAATCGATATCAGTCCATCTATTTTTTTTAGTTTATTACTGATATTTATTCACTTCCCGAATTTTCTCGTTGATTTCGCTTGTCAGGACTAATTTATTAGGCTACATATTTTGTTGATGGTCATGATGTTTTTTTGATATTTCTGATGATTCACTGATATTTTTGATAATTCACTGATATTAAACTTCATTTTTATGATGATTCACTGATATTTTTCATGGTACATATTTTATCAAATGCTAATCCGATGGGTTATCTATGTTGTTGTATGTAGGTTGTAGTGATAAGCATTATACCGGAAGATGGTGTTACGACAATCAATGAGGACGAATTGGTTTGGTCAGATGGCGAGTACGATGAGAAGGTCAACAATATGTTGAAGTTGATATCAGAGGATTTTGAATTCGAGAAAACCATGTTTTCGGGAGGAACAACGGAGGAGGAGTTGAATAAGATGCGGAGTGAAGAGATGGAGAAGAAGGAGATGAAAAAGAAAGAGAAGAAGGATAATCGTAAGGAGAAAGTGAATGTACTTGAACTTGCTCATCCGCCTCCTATTGGTAGTGTACCGCCACGTAGTTCAAATGATCCGTGTTTTGTTGCTGATTTCATCACTTCAAAACTGCGTGAACATTTTACTGCTATTAACGTGAAGCTTAATAAATTTGTTGCCAATTTCAAGAAGAAAGACGAGTCATTTACCAAACTATAGCAATCCGTTGAGAAATTTATCGATCAAAAGGTTACCGAGATGCAAGATGCTTTCTCAATGTTATCCGTCAGGTTATGGACAAGTCTACATCATTCAATATCCCGGCAGGCCAGCAATCCTTCCCTGCTAACCCTGATGATATCGTTGGAACGTCAATTTTTATCCGTACAAACGAGGGATTTTCTGCTAAAGACCCCACTATTGATATAACAACATGGAAATCAGATGCATCCGATGCAATTAATGTTGTACTTGGTTCACTTAATCAAGCTGGATTGGATGAGGTATGTTGTTATAATTTTTTGGATTTTTAAATATGCTTTGTTTTATGTACGTTATAGATATCTATTACACTACTCTATGCATGATGATACTAGGCTACCTTTTTTGTTAGCAAAGTGTTATTACTGTAATTGAACGTAATGCTGGATAATTTAATCACTAACAATGTAGATTTCCAACATTGGATCTATGTCAATTTCCAGGTCCACGATGAAGAAGTGAACACTGCTGATGATGTCTCTGACATGAATGTGGGCAATTCTTCCAACGAATCCATCCCTGTAACAGAGAATTTACCTCCGGAGGAAATTCACGTTGCTAGAGATGAAAATGATTTGGTATGTTCTACGAATGCTCTATTTTTTATTATTGACATGTAAATGATAATTATGGTTGTAACTAATAATGTCAAACAACAGCTTGAACCCATTGAGATCAATGACTCGGCTTTTTTATCCTTGATGCCATCATTCTCGTTTGGCTTTTTCGCAGGACGATGATAACAAAGGTGATGGTAGTGATACTATAGGAGAACAACCTCAAACATCTGCTGCCGATGATGTTGACGGTAATGGAGATGATAAGGAATATGATAATGAAGATGATACTGCAAACAAGGAGAATCAGGAGATTTGGAAGAGCAAAAGGCAGAGGACAACACTGAATGTGCTCAAAGATTTTGAATGTGATAAACGAATGATTGCGGTGCATCAAGAACTACAACCAATCCTCCATTGATATGATCCTGATCTTGATTACGCATCCAAATTTGTCAAGTTTCACAGTTTACTCAAGAAGAAATTGTTGATAAACGAATGTTTTGTTGTAATTTATCCAAATGTTTGATGCTCTATGCATTTGACTCAGCTAATATATAATAGAGAGCAAAGTCCAGGGCAGACTGTGTTATTCTTGGAAATCACCTTTGTGTCGCTGCTTATGAAACACCACTCCAAATTCATGCGGGTTGCAGCTAAAGACATGGCCCGTTTTAAGTTTAAAGATGACATATTCGTATATTTCAGGCTAGAGAGCAATCCAAATGCTCCCCCACGACTCTATTTTCCCTTCAACCTTGATAAACAACATTGGATTGGTTTGTGTGTTGACTCGTCTGTCAACACGGTATACGTACTTGACTGTAATATCTCTTTCCATTTGGATAGTTCGGTTAAGAAATATCTTAGCTCGATAGCTCAGATGATTCCATACCTGTTGAAGAGGACTCCTTTCAAAAACTTGCTGTCACACACTAAGGCTTATGCTATTGTGAGGCCTAGAGGCATACCACATAATGGTATTTATGTTGATTCAGCAGTCATGTCATTAATTTTGATGCATGCTTATTCAATAAGTGAATTTGATGGATGTAAAAACATCAAACCTGATTCCATAACATCCGAATCCCAAAAAGTTGTTGTTATGTTTTTCGAAGAATTTGTCGATACCATTGACATTCCATAAGCTAAACTTGTTTTATCACTTAATTCACATTTCCAGACTCTTTTTACTGTTTGTACCACATTACGTGTACAACTAATTGGATCTCAGTCACATTTTGTATGTATGCTACTTATATAATTATTCGGGTATGTTATGTGCTAGCTGTTAGCACCAGAATTCCTGTTTACTTGTTTTTATATCCATGTACTTTATCTATTTTATGTCTGTAAAACTTTTCAATTATTTTATCACAGTATGGTTCATGGGTTTTTATATGTGCTACTTTCATAACATATGGAAGTTGTTCGTGTTCCAATCAACACTGTTAGAGTACAAACTCATCTTTGCTTTGGAATTAGAGTACTTCTTTTTGGAGAATCTCATTAAAATTTTGATATGGAAGTGCAATAATTATTTATTTGTCCAAGGCATTACAAAAGATATTACGGCTAATAAGTTGCGTTTTATGTTAATATAAAACAACTGCAAAATAACGCAATAACATCAGTTCCCAAAATATTTATAACATCTGATGCCCATTTGTTCTTCGAATCACTTAGGCACTTCATATAGGCATTTTACAAGTGGCTCGGTTATGATCGAATCCCCCGCACCTACCATATACCGTTAGTCATCTTCTAACTCCTCCCTGGAATTCCCAAGTATAGATTTCGGATAACTATTATGATATTTATGCGATCACATCAGTAGCTGTTAATCTCACATATATCTGTAAATAAAAACAGTAACATATAAAACTTACTTTAAATTCTTCTCTTAATAATATCCTTTGTTTGTGTGGTCGTCCAGGTGGTCGCTTTGTTGCGGGTGGAAGCAAATTGATCTGCATCAGTGGGTCATTCACCCTAGGTGTGTTAATCACCCCAGGCACTGGATATAAACTATTGTTGTAATTAAGCCATTGTTCAAAAACCAGAGGTGAACTCGGTGCACACAAGTGTATTAACTTTTATCTTCGTATGCACAACAACAGCAACTGCATGAGGGCAAGGAATCCTCAGAATTTGAAACTCACAGCAAAAACAAATCTTTTCCAAAAGATCCACGTGGTATGAACCACCGAGTTTGGTACGTATCTCAAATTCATTTTTATTGATACGATGTATTTTGAAACGTTGAAACTTCAAAATTACCGATGAACCTCGTTTGGTCTTGGTCCTGCATTTCAGCCATTAAATCTCGCTCTCATCATTCCACCAATTACCGATGATGTTGCTAATCGTTGGAATCCCCCTTGATCATCGACTGTACACACGTGATCAAGTTTAGCTTTCCTAACCTGGAACCAACCACAATTCGCTACTTTTACGGCATACAGATGCCATGGACATCCTCGGTCATTACATTTCAGTGTTATCCTATGTGGGTTAGATCGTGTTGTACGGTAATAGAATTTCCGGTTGAGTGCATATAAAGCCATATGTAGTGTGAATGCATCTTGGTCGTGTAATATCATTCCAACATAGACATCACTCGCAGTGTTTTGAAAATAATCACCTGAACACGATAACAAAATCAATACCCATTAATAGAACTAGTTGTAGAAAACAAATTAATAATTATTGTTTTCTCGATTTCGGAAATTATTGCTTGGAAAATTTTTTTAACTGTTAACATTAAATATACCGCTAAGTCATATTATATCTGAAATTGTTTTCAATACTGAATTCGATCATGAAAAATACATATATTTGTAACAGAGTAACCAAAATCTTATTTATTAACCATTCGATTCAACAATATTATTAACTGTATTTTAACATTATTTCATGGAAAATAATTCATTTTATTCTACATACCTTCCGAAGTGGAATCATCCACCGGCTCGGTGTCTTCAACCAGGAAATTGTTCTGCCCACTTGATTGTCCTATTTCCAAATTGAAGTACTCATCAAACACTTTCCCTTTCCCCTTATCGATTGTAGTTGTTGGAATTATCGTTTGTGTTTCTGTGTTCGAACAGTTACCGATACCACTAACTTATGCGACAATGTAAACATGTCTACAATTGAATCAAAAGTAATTTATGTAGCTAATAATTTTATCGGATTTAGAAGTGAATATTTTGGAATTACCGAGTGAATGCAAATTTGGTGTGATGTGCCCTTGATCGTCATTGCTTCCATCTGCTTCCATCTCCCATTTCCATCCCCTCTCATGTATTACAATCATCTTCATCCAAACGAATGATTTCATCATTATCACATGTCGCTATATCATCCATGTTGCATAACTCACTAGATGAGGTATACGATGATTGTGTATCCGTTACGGGATGTATGATATCATTTGCAGAGACTTTTCCACTTAACAGATTATGGACTTTGTTTAAAACAGTTATTTCTTCTGGTGTATATATTTCTTCCAAAACCTTTTAGTTTGCATGTATAACACCACCTGCCAGCAAATCTAAATACAAAACAAGCTTTTGAAGAAAACATAAACATATATGATATTAATTTCGTTAACGAATAACAAAAATGTTACCACGTTAATCTATTGTTTGATCGTCCAAATACTTTTCAAACCAAAGTAAAGCATTTGGATTCACAATTGATTTCACACCACCGATAAAATTACCTCTTTTGAAAAACATGTACCTCTCCACATGATACAGTCCTACCATCACGCACAAAGGCACTTCCTCCGCCTGAAGTCTATCGGACATAAAAATCTTCACATCATCATCGGTTGATATGTCAACTGGAGGACCCTGGACACCATTTGACACTATCAACCACTCTGGAGTTTTGTATGTTAAAGCTAATGGCGTATAGTTGTCTATTTCATAACGGCTTCTGACCATTATCACGAGGGATGAGTATGTTTTATTTTCTTGGATCTTTAAACCATACTTTATGGCTCCTGTCTCACTCCTAAAAACCCAACCTCCATTTTCACCTTTGTCCCAAACACCGCGTACGAGATTCACAAGTCGCACCATCATTGAATCTCATTTTAAACCAAAACAAAAAATAGTTTATCGTTATATGAAAATATTAACCGCTAACACACGACGATGAACACCAACAACATTACTCTGCAAAGATCCAGACAAGATTGTCTTTCAATATGCATATGAAGCTTCAAAAAAAAAATGGAAAACCAAATACATGGTTAGAAATACACACGACAATGTCTTCCACCGGATATAAATGTTTCTATCTTAAATGTCAATATTTGTGAGAACCAAAAATCATCTTAAACAAACTTTAAAGCTTCATAAATTTTACCTTCAAGATTTGCTTTCTATTTCAATAAACCACCTACCGATTTGGAATGTATCATAGTTGTTGATGTTTTGCTTGTTGCCTAACCCAGAAAAAGTTACACACTCTCAGTTCAGATATCAATGGCGATTATTTCTGTGTGGATAAAGCTTTATATATTCGGTTAACATCGGATATAACATATACGTACAACTATAATATATATTTCCAAATCTATTTCAAATATTCCATTAAATGCTTTTGTCAGTGATATCTTCTCAGATTTTGCCTACTATGAACAGTGCCCTATTTTTTTCATATATTTCACTGTTGCCATCAGATTCTGTCTTCGTGAGGTGGCGCTCTACCGAGCAGTGTTTCGGTAATTTCCCCTATCTGCGCTAGAGTTGATTTAGTTTTTTAAATTTTGTGATCATTTGTCTAATTTTTCAAAATTTTGTCCTATCTTACTTATTAACTCTATAGTTAAAGATGTTGAGCTTGGTGACATTAGTCATATTGACATGTAGGAGAGATCTTTGAACAACAAAACATTGTCGGTATGGTAAATGTTAGGAATGTTAAAGTGAGGTTATAATTAATGGGTTTTTAATTAGACATATTTATCAGATTTGAGATTAATGGGTTCAAATAGTTATCCATTTAGAACTCATTTACTAAAAGAATTTTTGTTAAAAAAATGTTATCCTATTAAATCCATTTAATTTTTATTTTTGTTGAAATAAGAATGATTCAAAATATATTTTACTAAGTAATCAATAGCTTTTTCCTGATAATAAAGAATAAAATCATATTTTGGTAAAAATGCAAAATTACGTTTTAACGTGAAAATGTGGAATTGAGTTTTTGACAGAAAAATGGTGAATTATGTTTTTGACGAAAAATATAGAACTATGTTTTTGAAGAAAAATGCGGAATCACATTTTTGAAAAAATGCTGAAGTATGTTTTTAGCGGAAAAATACAGAATCACATTTTTAGCAGAAAAATGTTGATTACGTTTTTTGGTAGGAAAATGCTGAATTACGTTTTGGACAAAATTGTGGAATACGTTCTTGACAGAAAATAAATCTAAATAAGATAAATTCTAAATGAAGAAGATTTACCCATTTTAACATTTGAAAATTATAGAAAACTCAAAATTCTCGTGAAATATTTGAGAAAAAATTCATTGTTTTACTTTTTAATAATATTTTAATATCTACTTATAAAATAATATTTTTAATAAATACATAAAATTATTACCTATTTAAAATAAAACGTTACAATATTAGTTTTATTAAAACTAGAATATTTGCAAATTAATATAAACTAGATTTATATCCATAGTTTGCGTAGGGAAAATATTAACAAATTGTATAATATTATTTATTTAGTAAATATAAATTAGATGTTTATATAATTTTAAATTTTATTTAAAATAATTTTTAAATATTTTAATATTAACTTTCATATGTGTAAATTATAGATAAAGATATTTTTAATAAAATTTAATAGTAATTTTAGCTAGTTTAATAAAATATATTGATTATCTAGCCAAATTAATAAAATTAGTATATATTGTAATTATTCTATTAAACTAAACTTATTTATACATTTATTTGAAACTTATTATGGTCATGACACATCATCATGTTATTTTTGTTAATACACGTTAGAATAAAATTATCTTTTAAAAATGTTTTTCAATTAATATATTAAAAATAAAAATTTTAAAAACAGAATATTTGTAAATGAATATATATATATATATAATTCAAATACAATTTAAATGAATTAAATATGTTTAAACGGGTAAATGTAATTATAAATTGGTGTAAATGTAATTATAAATTAGTGTAAAAGAATAGTCCTATTAGATTTATAACAAATAGATTTTATATAATTTAAGATTTAAATCGGATGGGTCACGTATAAGCAGGACCAGCATTATATCATCTTAGGTGCCAAGCAAATAAAAGAACTGATGCTCATTAATGGTATATTTTTTTGGATATATTTAACAAATTTTTTTTATTATTTTGTAACTAAAGTGGATGGTTATGAGTTTTAGTTTA
This sequence comes from Pugionium cornutum, assembly GCA_018901935.1. NCBI lineage: Eukaryota > Viridiplantae > Streptophyta > Magnoliopsida > Brassicales > Brassicaceae > Pugionium > Pugionium cornutum. The sequence continues at coordinate 6,465,067 of CM032159.1, forward strand.
GGGCCAGCCCTACGTAAAAGATAGGTTTAAAAATAGAATGGGTATACCTGTTTTAACATATAAAGGTTTTGTTTGCTCGTAGTGGTGTTGGACCTGTTGGTAAAGGAAGACATAGGGTGAAGAAGAGGGACGATGGAGAGCATAAAAAGAGGACAAACCATCACAAACGGTCCTACTTGTATCTAGAAATTATTTGTAATAGTCTCCTTTAATTTATATAAGTCTCATTCTACATGGCGAACCCCAAACTTAGTGTGAACGAAGCATTAATGCGTTTTTACAAAGGTTTACTTCCGTCAAATACACGAATTTATGGGAATAATCTTATTTCCATCCGTATGTTTTGGGCTTTTCATAAGTTATATAAACTGTGTTTTTCTTCCGTAAATTACATAAATTTAATAAATTATTCCGATTACAGCAATTCCAATAATGTTTACACGTTAAATTGTTATTAAACCTTATTTTACTTCGAAAATCTGGTTTTAATTTCAAAATAAATCTAAGTTAAAACTAGGTTTTTGAATTACAACCAGATTTAATAGCTATTTAACGTGTAAACATTAATAAAATTTTTGTAATTAAAATAATTTATGAAATTTGTGGAATTTATGAAAGAAAAATATAGTTTATGTAAAGTATTTGTGTATTTGACGGAAATAAAACGTTTCTACAAATATAATTAGTTTTTTTTATTTTATTTAAAAAAATTATTTAATTAATCCAAATCCATACAGGAGACAGCTCTGCCAGTTCACCTCTCCTAAATAGTCCACGTTCTTCTTCTCCTCCTCTTTCGATTTCACCAACACCGTGACAGCTCCTCAGATCTCTCCCCGATTTTACTCATTTCCATGGCTCCCTAAATCTCACTTTATCCAATCTCTATACGATCTGCTCCAATGGACGGCGCCGATGGAACCGTTCGCGTCGGTGGTCTCAACGCCAAGCCAGGTCGTGGATTCGAATTGGAATCAGATGTGGCTGTTTCGTCGCCGGTAACACGTCAGAAAGCCGCTGCTGCTAAGCAGTTTATTGAGAATCATTATAAGAATTACTTACAAGGCTTGCACGAACGAATGGAGAGGTTGTGATTTTTATTATGCGTGTTGTGGTTTTTTCTTTGTCCAGAATTCATGAATCTGAATCGTTTCTTGATTTCGTTTTCCTGGCCTTGTTTTGATTTATGTAGTCTTCACTGTAATCAGAACGATTTTGGTGTGATTTGACTGGGGGAATTATCTGATTTATTCGCCTTGTACGATTCGGATTTACGAGGTTGATCTATTAATTTCTAAGTGATTTCATTGACATTTTCGTGTTACAGACGCAGAGAATTTCAAAGAAAAGTGCAAGAAGCTCAGTTACCGGTTGAAGAACAAGACGAGATGATGAAAAACCTGGCGCGTCGCGAAACTGAGTACATGAGGCTTCAGAGACGTAAAATTGGAATTGACGATTTTGAGCTACTGACTGTCATTGGCAAAGGTGCCTTTGGTGAGGTACATTAGATTATTTTCTCATTGTTAATCCAATATTTGTTTAGCTACAGTTTTTACTGTGCTTCGACATGTTATTAAAGAACTAGTCTCCAGGATATGTTTAATCTCTGGTATATATATATATATATATATTTCAGGTTAGATTATGCCGTTTGAGATCTACAGGTGAGGTTTATGCCATGAAGAAACTGAAAAAAACTGAGATGCTTAGCCGTGGACAGGTACGTCCAATTCACAACACTAATCTCTAAATTTATCAACAAGAGATTGTATGATGCTCTAGAGTAGTAGTAGTAAGTGAAAAATTGATGCATGACAGGAGCTGTGAAAAACTTCCTAACTTTTTCCTATTATTGGACTTGCTTCACTTCAATTTTGCAAGTTTGTACTTGTGTGGAAACAAATGAGTAGGAGGATGATTTTCTTTAAACTGCTTTTGTTTTCCTTTCTTCTCTGTAGGTCGAGCATGTTAGGTCTGAAAGGAACTTACTTGCAGAGGTTGATAGCCGTTACATTGTAAAGCTTTTTTACTCTTTTCAAGATTATGAGTGCTTGTATCTTATCATGGAGTATTTACCTGGGGGTGACATAATGACTTTACTAATGAGAGAAGACATTCTTTCTGAAGATGTAGCCCGCTTTTATATTGCGGAGAGCATTCTTGCTATCCATTCAATCCATCAACACAACTATGTTCACAGGTATTAGACTTGACATCATTATTCTATGCCTAGTGATTCAGAGTATTGGAGAGATCTCTGCACATTATAAAAGTCCATGTATACAATTTACTGTAGTTATTCCTGGAAACAGAAAACATATATACTCTGGTTCTTGATTTGAGTTTGTTTTCTTCTTGGCTGTAGGGACATCAAACCTGACAATTTGATACTTGACAAAAGTGGGCATTTAAAGCTATCAGATTTTGGGTTATGTAAGCCACTAGATGATAAATATTCTTCACTTATATTGGAAGACGAAGAAATGCTGTCTCAGGATTCAGAAAGCCAGTCAGGAAAAGCAGACTCGGACAAAGCACCTTGGCAAATGCCTAAAGAGCAGTTACTACAGTGGAAGCGCAATCGCCGTGCATTGGTAATTTATGCTTGTTCTATAATTGAATTACACTGCTCGCTCATTTTTGCTAACTATGACGATCAATTATTGCAAACGATATGTGTTGGGTAATCAATACTATAACGAGTTTATCTTTTGTTTTTATAGGCTTATTCAACCGTTGGAACTCTTGATTACATGGCTCCAGAAGTATTGCTAAAGAAAGGATATGGAATGGAATGTGACTGGTGGTCTCTCGGGGCGATTTTGTATGAGATGCTAGTCGGGTATCCCCCATTCTGCTCTGATGACCCCCGTATAACATGCCGCAAGGTAGGTCTATATAGCTCGTTAGTCATGCATTTTAGAAACATTCATGCTCGCTGAAAGACTCGTGCTTTTGTCTCAGATAATTAGTTGGAGGGTATGCTTGAAATTCCCTGAAGAACCAAGAATATCAGATGAAGCCAGGGACCTGATTTGTCGCTTGCTATGTGATGTTGATTCAAGGCTGGGAACTAGAGGTGTTGAGGAGATAAAGGTGAGACTTCTCAAAAGGATTCATTTCCTTATCCTCACTTTCAGAGTTGACATACTGTATTGATTTTGTTTATCTTTCAGTCGCATCCATGGTTCAAAGGTACCCAATGGGACAAACTATATGAAATGGAGGCAGCTTATAGACCCACTGTGGATGGAGAACTAGACACACAAAATTTTGAGAAGTTCCCTGACGTAAGTTACATAGAATCTCAAAAAGCTTGTCATGACATGATTTGTAGCTTGGTGCTGTTGTTGAAATATGATTAGTTGGTGAACCTGAAAAAACATGTTTTAAAACTGCTAAAAAGTTGAAAATTCTTCTCATGGATCGGTATAATGCTAGTAAAGGATTTTCATTGCTCAAACGAGAAGACAAAGACATCTGATATCCTTATCAAGTTTCTTGATATTTTGTAGGTTGATGGATCGACATCCGAAGCACCCCAAGTTGGTCCTTGGAGAAAGGTGACGCACTCCACTTGATTCCTATAATATGTGATAGGCTGACATATGTCTTAGGACAACCATATTTGGTTTTTTATGGAAGAGAGTATCAACATACAAAGACGGAAAAATAAATTGTTAATTAGTTTATATAGTGTTCCATCTACGGAAACAATTTGGTTTTAACTTTGGCTTGGTTGAGCAGATGTTGACTTCCAAGGATACTAACTTCATTGGATTTACATTTAAGAAGTCAGACATCACAAGATCAATGGAAAGTACAGGTAGTCTTCACATATCTCTTTTTCTCAACTGCTTAAAATTTGCAAGCTAAACTATCTTCTAAAAGAAAAGGTCCATTAGTTGATATAGATCTAAGCTTTAGTTGTGAAATTGAAACGTAGGCGCGGACATAAAATCAAATGGATCAGGGGAAGCCCCGTCGTTGATATCATTGTTAGGTATGCAACAAAGTTGTAAAACGCAAACAAAACGGTTGATAGTTTGTGGTTGTAGAGATGAAATTCACATGTGAATATATATTATTCAGGTCGAATCAATATGGAAGAAGCTGAACTTGGTGGTGAGTTAAACCAGAAGATATAAAGGTATACAAAATTATTGATTTCTTGTTTTGTTTGAAGTTGTTTTGATCATTTGACAGAAGAAATGGATAGTAGTTTTTAACCACATCACTTATGATGGTTCATAAAACTTCTATTTGCTTTTCTTTGCGTTTTGTAACATATTCATTTTTGTTGTTATCTGTAACAGAAGAAACTGTAAAGCAAGAAAGAATCATTTTATCTACTCGGTTTTAAATAATATTCGGATATGATTCTTTTATGACCGTAACTAGGCTTGGGCATTCGGATATTCGGTTTGTTTTCGGTCGGTTATATTTGGTTTCGGTTTTTTCGGTTCGTAAGATGAAAGATCTATTCGGTTATTTGTATATTTCGGTTCGGTTTTAGTTCGGTTATAACTTGGTTTCGATCGGTTCGGTTATAAAATTTAAAAACCAAAAATAACCGAATTAACCAAAATAATCGAAATAACCAAAATAACCGAAATAACTGAAATAACCGAAATAACCGAAATAAGTGAAATAACTAAAATAACTGAAAATAATAAAAAAATAATTGAAATAACCGAAAAAAACAAAAAATAACAGAAAATAACCAAAAAATAACCGAAAATAATCGAAATATCTGAAATATTTTTGGATAACCGAAAATAATTGAAAATAATTTGATTTTTTTGGATATTATTTCGGTTTTTGGTTTGGTTTCGGTTAATAACTAATAACTATGATTTTCTAAAATAATATTCGTTCGGTTATTTATTTATAACCGAATACCAACCGAAATCTATTTTTTGTTTTGGTTTTGGTTCGGTTTATTCGATTCGGATTATTTGGTAAGGCCTAACCGTAACTGCTCTTTCTGGGTCTTTTCTTTGTCACAAAAACACACTTTAGTATCACTGAGGAGAGTATCAAAATTACCACAGAAGTGTCAATAAAATAGTGAAAATCGTTTTTCGTAATTTCGATTGTCTAATTAATAGATCTGTGTGCCCATTTAACTCTTTTCTATTGTGAATTAGTCTGAACTCCGAAAATGCTTTATAGTCAACGCATGCCAATCTTCTAGTTTCTCCACTAAATTTAGGAGTTTTATGGAGTCGGTAAATTTGCATAGTCCATATAATAAGGTTATGTAGTTTCCATATGCAAAGGCGAAACACTGATAACTACTTTTGAGGACAACCATATTTGGTTTCTTATTTTCGAAGTATGTTTTTTATTTTTCTATAATCTATCAACGAAATATATAAAAATCGTGTGTTCGAGCTCTGCATAAATGACCACACGACCTTTTAAAGGGTTAATTGATGGTTATTGTAATAAGTTATCATCATAGAGTATCCATTTCCTTAAAACCGTTCTTTATATACAATGCATGAAAAAATTCTTGTGAAATAAGAATGTTATCAGAAATAATTCTTCTCGAACAAAACACAATTGAGTTTCTGAAATTAAAGAGGATAAGAATTGATTCAATCTATGATACAACACCTTGGATATTATTTTATACAGATGTCGCATACACTGATAAGACGAAATTCCTTCTTCCGAAGTCGATTTGTTTTCAGAATAATATATACTAGATGTAGGGGTTTAAATGTTCCACCCACATGCCATTTATGCAACTCTCATGCTGAATCAAGACAACACCTTCTTAGATTGCGCATATTCATTCGAGTTATGATTTTTTTTACTTCAATATAGTTTCGTATGGAGTTAGATAGATAAAAGACCCTCACTAATATAGGATTGTTGCACTCATAATGAAATTAGCATCTTAAGCTTCTTTTTAGTCATTTGGAATGATAGGAATACTAGGTACGTTATAACTCAATTCTTCTTCCAGGCTTAACAAAGTGTGGAAGTTTGTGATTTGAACTATATTTACATTTGAGTAATGATAAAAGTAATCAAATACACAAAATAAAAAAGTCACAAATATTTTTTTACGAGGTTCGATTCTCTAATCTATATCTCCATAATCTAGTCCAAAAACACATATATTCAAACAATAAAACAATTACAATTGCATATGATACAACATAATCAAATTTACTATTTTTTTATTTGATCTGTGGAAACAGTATCAGACAAATATCTGCCTACCACCTAATTGCATTAGTGCATCACCCATCTTTAGTGGATGTAGATTCCACTGAAAAACTATCAACAAAACAGACATATTTCTCATCATGTCTGTTTGTCTGATGGGATGATGCCATAACAGCTCAAATGTCACATCACCTCGTGCACCACATCAAATTCTCGCAACTTGTTATGTTTTCTGATACATTAGATCTCAACACTTTGTCTGATACATCCTTTTGTATCCAACCACATACTCTATAGTCTCCATTACCTTAATAGCCACAAAATCATTTTGCTTTAAGTCGATGACTATCCCAACTTAATCATGCATCATATTCTTGTATTAAGTTGATGGTTATATCAGCTACTTCATCAAATATTGCCCTCATCCTATGTTGTAGCAGCACTTGCAGAACATATTCTATCTCATTTGTCCAATTTTTGGGTCAACTTTGTTATTGATACTGCTTTATGTCTTGATAAATTTGTATCAACCACAACATCATGCACTGTCTTAGTCTTTGTTGTATCACCACTTGCATATCATTTCTTCTCATATGTCCAGTATCTGAATCATAGGATGTCCGATTTTGTTTTGACAGCTCCACAAATCAGTTATCATAACAATAACAATCTCCCCATTGATGATTGTCTTGTATAGCTCAAATCCACAATCAATATCACAACATATGAACATCAAGTCTTTACGGCCTTGACACAATGGATTTAGCACATCATGAAATCATGATATAGTAGTTGTATCATATCTTTGTAAAATAGCTTCTCAACTAAGTGAACAATACACCAACAATCTCCTCCTTAATGATTGAGTTGTAAAACTCGACCACACAACAACTATTACAACTTCAAATTCAACTTCAATATACCTCAGTTAACAATACACTAACAAAGTGCTCTGATTTTTAAAATAAAGATACGCTTCGTCATTTCATCCAAACATTGTTAAGAAATTTTAAATCAAAAGAGAAAAGATGATTTAAAAACTCGATCGGATTGGCCAGTACAATTGGTTGAACTGCGAACTGATATCTATTCCGACTTTAATTTCATAAAAATCAAAATAGTTTAATTTAAAAACTCTGTAAAACCCAGTAAAAACATAGAAACTAGTCGTCAATTAAAAACCAAGGTTTTTATATAATGTATTTTCATTAAAAACCAGTTTTTTACATTCATAGAATTTTGATATTTTTATATAATGCTTTTCACTAGTAAAACCACAATGTTTCACATTCATATAATGTTTTATATTTTAAATGTTTTTATTTGAATTTGTAATTTTTTACAAATTTAAGCTCACATCACTTATCTTATATTTCCTATGTTCTTTATCAATAGATTTTTTAGAAAAAATTTGTTTTAAAATGATAGATGATTTTATTTTTCTATGCAGAATTAGCTATAGAATTCCTATTATATCCTTATTTATTCTTTTTATATTTATAATATAAAAACTTTTTTTTAAATTTTTTTATCATTACAATTCCAACTCATTCTCAACTTAATAATTCATATTTTTTTCTCAAGAATGAGATGAAAAAGAAGGTTGATTTTTTGAAAAATGTTCAACACTTTCTGTTGGAATTCGGTTTTATGGAAATGGTTGTCAATCACTTTTTGGTGAGTTTTCTAATGAAAACGTTAAAACCGAAATTCGTTTGAATGAGAAATGAGTATTTAAAGTGGGTTTCTTGATAAACATAAAATGAACAAATGTAATTTGTCCCACATTAGATATTATAGGTGAAATCTCTCTTGTATATCAAGCGGAGAATCAATAACAAAACTCAAAACTTTGGATATACTTTGGTATATTAGTAGAAGGAGATAACCGAACTCGAGTTTTGATTTTTGGAATTTAACAAATGAACCAATGGTCGGTACAATGTTTATTGTGGTTTAGTTCAAAACTCATTTGTTATTTGTTGACTAATTCAAATTCAGTATCTTTTTTATTGAGTTAAGTTACAATTTACAACCAAATTAATTTGGTTTATTATTTTGTGACATAAAAATCATAATAATTTTAGTGAAGAATCAATTTTCATTAAAAATCATAACCTCTTTATAAACTTATATGGTGAGCATTAAGAAAGATGAAGATAAAAATGGAAAAAGAGGGAAAGAATATTTGGTTTTTTCATTCTAATAGTGTAAAAATACACATAAAAATCACTTACATGTTGAGTTTGAGAATGCAATAGAGAAAAAGCGTTTGTTAGATTATGTTCTTAGGTTGTGCAAGACAGAATAATTGCAATTGTATCATGGGATTCGGAATGTCATGCAACTGTCACACTATGGGGTATTTTCATAATTAAAGAAATAGTGTCTCGCATATGCAAATCCAGTCTTTGCAAAATTCTTGTATTGGTATTTTACATTTTATTATATGTAATTTTATTCATAATTATTCAGTTGCCCACATTGTAGAAATCCCGTTCTTACAATCTTAATTCTAAAAATTTCATTATGTTTATTAGACTAACGAAAACTGATAATTTTGTGAAGTGTTTATGTCATAAGAACAGGAATTTGGATACGATAATTCTTCGTCATTCTCAATATACTTTTTTGGCTTACAATTATGCAAAAAAAGTATCAATAAAATAAAACGTTTAGCGTTTATGATGACAACAAACATAGTGAGTCGATACTCCAAATTGGGAGAGCGGTCTACCACTAGTGATTTTGTTTGCATTGTGGATGGAATTTTGATATTTATCTTAATGTCTGAATCCTATTCATTTGGAGGTAATATTGATCATGAGTCTTATGAGTTGACGCACCAATTTCGTATTGGTAGTGGTCTGCCACATGTGACTATATCAATAATGTTTTAAAAAATACCTCTATAAATCATTACTTATTTCAAAAGAAAAATATTTAAAAAAAGTTTAGTGAAAAATATCACAAATGTGATATGTCAAAAATCTGATGCATGTCTAGCAAAATTAATATCTATTTAATAGATGTATAGATTTGCTACGCATGAATATGACTTTAAAAAAAATTAAAGTGGAAAGAAAGGTTGGAAAATAAAACCAACTTGAGAAAACTATGAAAATAGTTATATGTGATAAAAGAAAATATTTTTGATGAAAAATAATGTGTTATTTTGAATAAATATCATTATTTATCAAAAATAATTTCCGTGATCATTTGAATCAAATGGAGTTGTGGGAAAATAAAAATCTCAAACTTATAAAATATGATTAATGCAAATTGTATTATTCTGAGTTGTCTTAGAAAATATGAAGGAAAGTGTTGCTTACCACATTGTTTACCACATAAAATTATTGACAAAACGTCATATGAACTTTGAAAGGTAAATTACATTCGTACAAATACCTAAAAGTGTGGGGCGGGGGATGCGTGCAAAAGTTATAGTATGACCTTTTAAATAGTCACAATCTAACCAAAAAGGTAGATTGTAGTGGTTTAGTCATGTTTTTAAGGAAAAAAAACCATTATACAATTGATCTCAAATGGTGTAATCTCACTAGATTATATCTAATTGAATGACAACCTTGGATCCATATATTAAAGGTGTCATGAGATTAAATTATAAAATCATTAAGAGGAATGGGTTTAAAGTGTATGATTTAAGGTCAAGTTTTATGGTAACCCTACCTACGTGACTAGAGATCCCAAGATGTAGGTTCAAACGGACAACTAAGTCAAACAGAATCTAAAAAAAGCATTGTGAGACTTACGTCTCTACCCAGTTCCTAGGATGATGTACAGTGCTTCTTATATGTGTGTAGGATAACCGTTGCTTTTAATGATTTGAGATCATAGCTTTGCGATATAGTTAAAGTATTACAGGATGCTCGTTAAAACAAAACTAATGGCGAGTCACCTTGTAAGTGTGAAATGGGGCCGTTTTTAGGAGAATGAAAGAAAGACTATATTCTCTAAATTCACTCATGATTAACCAGACATGTTTACAACCAAAATGAACAGAATAGATAACCTAGTTCTATGAGAAAAGAAACTATGTTATAGTTATTGTATCGGTTTACATAAAAGTCTAAAGGGTTCAAGACATCATGTTCACCTTCTGGTCGAGTAAGTCCGATAACTACTAACAATGATTGGTTCAATACTGAAAAATGCTATCAACTCATATATAGTGGATATTTCGTTTGTAGTCTCAAAAAGTCTTTTCTGTCAAGTCTTTTCGAGTCTTGTCTAGATAGTTAGTTTTGTTAAGTCTATCGAGTCGTTACGTGTTTAGAGTCATTTATATTCATGTGGGGGATTGTTGGAACTCGGTTTTACGGAAGTGGTTGTCGATCACTTTTCGGTGAGTTTTCTAACGAATACGTTAAAACCAAAATTCGTTTGAATGAGAAATGAGTGTTTAAAGTGGGTTGCTTGATAAGCATAAAATGAACAAATATAATCTGCCCCACATTAGAAATTAGAGGTGAAATCTCTCTTGTATAGTAGAAAATCAATAACAAAACTCAAAATTTGGATACACTTTGGTGTATTAGTGGAAGGAGATAACCGATCTCGAGTTTGAGTTTTTGGAATTTAGCAAATGAACCAATGGCCAGTACATTTTATTGTGGTTTGGTTCAAACCTCATTTGTTATTTGTTGACTAAGTCAAATTTAACATCTCTTTCATTGAGTTAAATTACAACTTACAACCAAGTTAATTTAGTTTATTTTTTTGTAACATAAAATTCATAATAATTTTTAGTGGAGAATCAATTATCATTAAAAATGGAGTAAACTCTTTATAAGCTCATATGGTGAGCATTAAGCAAGATGAAGATAAAAAGGGAAAAAGAGGAAAAAAAACCTTTTAGTTTTCTCATTTTAAAAGTATAAAAATACACATAAAAATCCCAAATGTTGAGTATGAGAATGCAACATAGAAAAAACATTCGTTAGATTCTGTTTTTGGGTTGTGCAAGACATAATAGTTACAGTTGTATCGTGGGATTTAGAACGCCATGCAACAGTCACACTACAGGAAGTTTTTACAATTAAGGAGAAAGAATATCTCGGCTCTGTAAATACAGTGTTTACAAAAAAAAATTTATCGGTATTTTATATTTTATGTAATTTTATTCACAATTATTCAATTGCCCATGTTATAAAAACCGCGTTCTCTCTCATGCGAATAATTCCAAGATTCAACATGATTTTGATTTGAACAAACTTCCAAATATGAAAAATGGAGTAGATCTTCTCAACGTCAAACATGAATTCGACTTGAACAAGCTTCCAGAAGATAATGAAGAGTTCTGTCGATTCAAAGAACTTCAACAAGTTAGAAACGATATGCTCAGAATTTTGATTCCCAAATATTCTTTCAGAGATGAAAAATAAGCATTTGATATTTTATGTGCGTTGTTCATCTATTAATATAATGGTTTTTTAATTCAACTATCAAATTGTTTTATTTTTAGCAAGTGATTACTATTATTGTCCGTATGACTATATAAGAAATTGTCCGTATGACTATTTTATTCTTATAGTTCTATCGTCCATATTTTATTTCTTATGTTTAGTGGACTCTTTTTGTTTAGATACATCAGGATAACAAGTCTCATACAGAAGGATTGACGAGAAACTTGTTTAAACTTATATAAAGATTTGTGGAACTTACAAACCGGATTAGTGGGAAGTTTCACAGAAGAAACAGGTGTATAATCTTGAGGCAACTCATACAAGTTTTTTTCCTCTAAATGACCATGTAAGAATGCATTGCAAACATCCATATGAGCTAAGCTCCAACCTTTAACTGCAGAAAGAATAAGTAAAAGTTTCACAGTAGCAAGTTTGGAAACTGGAGAAAAAGTATCAATAAAATCGACATCCTCTTGCTGTGTAAAACCCTTAACCACTAATCGAGTTTTATACTTTTCATAGAGCCATCAACATTATACTTAATAGTATACACCCATTTTCAGCCAACCACATTTTTACCAGGAGGTAACTACACAATACTCAATGTGCCATTAGGTTCAAGACCTTGAAGTTCAAGATCCATAGCTTTAGTCCACTTCGCACATGTTCCAGCTTACTTAAAATTCTTTAGTTCAGTCTCACGAGATAAAGCAAGAATAAATGATCGAAAAGAAGGATTTAATTTGGAGTAAGTGAGAACCGATGATAAAGGGTGAAATGAGTTTTGTCTTGGTTTTGGGATAGAAGAAGAGTGAGTAGAAGCACAATGATAATCGGATAAGTAACTAGGAACTTTAGTATTTCGTTTTGGCCTAACAATAGCAAGTGATTCAGGTCTAGTGTCTAGAATTTCAGTCAATGGTGTTAAAGATGAGGCACTAGATTGTGATGATGATGAATGTAAATCAGGTAAATTAGATGCAGATCAAGAATCAGAAGAATGCAATGGAATGAATGGAACATGCATAGGTAAAATGGTATTTGGAAAAATATCAATGCAAACAGAAGTATCATTCTTCTTATGAAATGGATAAATATTCTCGTAAAAAACAACATTCCGAGAAATAGAAACAATATTGGTATCAAGATATAGAACCTTATATCTTTTATATCCTAAAAGATAACCTAAAAGACATAAGATTTAGCTTTTGGAGTAAATTTATTTCCATCTTTCATAAGAGTAGACACATAACATAAACAACCAAAACTCTTAAGAAAAGAATAAACTGGCATTTTATGCAACATATCTCATAAAGAGATTTCTTATCTAAGACTAATGAGGAAGTTCTATTAATCAAGAAAACAACTGTCAAGATGCAATCCCCAATAAGCTAATGGTAATTTGGATTGAAACAATAAATCTCGAGCAACATTTAGGAGATGTTGATGTTTTCTCTCAACCACATAATTCTGCTGATAAGTTTAAGCACAAGAGAAAAAGTGAATCATGCCAAACTTTTCAATAAGGTTAGAAAAATCTAGTTATGGGGCATTATCGATTTGAATTGCTTTAACAGTCGAATTATATTGGGTTCAAACATGAGTTAAGAAAATCAGAAATAAAGATGTAATTTCATGTTTTGTTCACAACAAATATACCCAAGTTGTCCGAGAGCAATCATCAACCAAGGTAAGAAAATATTTATATCTTTCAACTGTCTCAACAGAAAATGAACCCTAAACATCAAGATGAATGAGATCAAAGGTTTTTGACACAAGTGATTATGAGATACAAATGATAAACGTTTTTGTTTTGCTAAAGGTCAAGTAGAAAAATATTTAACAGAATGAAAAGTAGACTTGCTAAATGAAAGATGATCTGAAAGATATTGAAGTTTAGCAATGGAGGGATGTACAAGGCGACGATGCCATAGGTTCCCATCCACTACCGTAGTGCTTATGAAATTGGTAGAGCAAGAAGTAACATCGGCCTCTAAAATGTAGAGGTTATGTTTGAGAATTCATATACCAATCGTCAAGCCCTGAGTAGGTTCCTGAAAAAAACAATAATCCGGAAAGATATGAGCATAAGATTGATTCTGAGATAGTAATGCACTCATATTGATCATATTAAAATAAAATGTTGGAACAAACAACATATCACGAAGAATAATGGAATTATATAAATGCAATGTGAATGTGTGACTAACAGAAGCTCTAGTGCCATTAGGGAAACAAACTGTCACTCCAGACACCGGAAAAGTCGCACTAAACATTGTCAAATCAGAACAAACATAACTAGTTGCCCCATTATCAATTATCCAAGCACCACGAAGTATTTGGGTATGAAGATATGAAATTCAGCTATGCTGGAAAGATAAAATGGTATTTGTGGAAAAAGAGATGACATACGAGAAGAAGATTGAGTAGATGTAACTCCATGTTCTGTGATAATGGACACCGAAGTGTCTGGAGCTGGAACAACATTGTCCTGAATCTTTAGGCGAGAATGAAGTTGGTGTAGCAGATTACTCACTTGGGAATCATTGATATTGGCAACATCAAAATCCTTGAAATTCAATGATGTAGGAGGAAGAAAATATAGAAAAATATTGGCAATAGTCACATATTTATTCCCCTAAGAGAAATTATAAGATGGTCTTCCAACTCGATGAAATTTTTCGAGGCCGAGAAGAATTGTATGGGAAACCTTGTGATGAATGCTTATAACAGAGGATAGCCATGAAATTTAAAACATTTATTAGCAGTGTGACGTGTTTGACCACAGTGAGTACAAAGTGGTCTTTGCTTAGGTCGAAAACCACCGTATCCAGTAGCAAAGGCAGTATTCTTTGTAAGACCATTATATTGTATTTCAACAGAATTATGAGTAGTAGTTTGGAAGACAACATTCTTTGGTTTAGAAAGAAGACAAAGCACTTTCTGTTTTTCGTCTTAGGAGACTATATTGAAAGCATAATCAAATAGAATAGGTTTCAACATGAGAATGTGTCTTCGAATTTGCTCATAAACTTCATTAAGACCCATCAAGAACTTTGTAACTCGGCTTTTTTCTTGTAATTTCTCCTATAAACCAACAACTTGACACTCACATTTTACATAGGTACATACCGGAAGATCAACATATATAGTTCTTGTACTTCTTCCAAAAAGTAACCAATTCAGTTAAGTATGTACTAACATCCATAACTCCTTGTTGAATTATGTTTAGACGTTGCTCAATCTCGTAAACACGAAGAACATCATCTTGTTTGAATCTTGACATCAAAATATTCCAAATTCCCTGAGCCATATATTAAACACGAAGAACATCATCTTGTTTGAATCTTGACATCAAAATATTCCAAATTCCCTGAGCCATATATATAAACAACTAGTTTTGGTCTATTTTCTTCTATATTGAATTCATGAGTCATGTAGCAACCATGTCGTTACACCTAGACCATGATCCATAATCTCTATATTGTTCAGGGGGTTTCAAAATCGTACCATCAATGAAGCTTAGCTTATTATGAACGTTGAGTGCCATTCAAACAGATAGTCTCCAAGAATGGAAATAAGCTCCATAATTGAGGCGATCTGAAACCAAAATTAATCATGCATGATTAGAATTGTGAAGAAAATAGGGATTGTCGTAAAGATCCAAATATTGTCGAACAATTCAGCAACAGAACTAGAATTAGATGTCATTGTGACAAATTTAAAAAAAAAATGTGCCAAAGATGAAATCGAACAAGAATCAGCAACAATTAAATGTCAATGAAAAGAAAATTGTGCTGGCAAGATGAATAGAAAAAAATCGGCGACAATTAAGATCAAGAAACGAGAATGAAAGAAATCAGAAGCATAATGAAGCACAAAAACTCTAAAATCATCGCATTAATCGCAAGAAACAAAATCACAACAAGGTGATTTTAAATTTCAGAACATGAAATACTCATCGAGTTCAAATCGAAAGAAGAACAAGAGAAACCATAAATTAATTGTGTGGAAAAATCGATTTTCTTGCGCTAATACCATATTGAACTCCAAATCACAGAGTATGTTCATGATGAGGAAGAAATGGATGAGATGAAAATGAAGCTTTATTTTCTATTATCGTAAATGTGTACATTTGTGTTCACTATATACAACCATAAAATATGTGAAACCAAAACTAATCTTTACACTCTTCATATTTACAAGTTGTGCCATTATAATCTATCATTAAATAAATTTTGCTGAATGAAATGCTCCTATCCCATGGCAACGTTTAATAGCTATTTCATCATAACAAACTTCAACTCATCTTTCTTTCTCTTAATCGTGATCATCCACGTCTCTTAATATCTTAACCGTCCACATATCTTTCAACTTAACCTTCTTAAGTTCCATTCATTCATGTATCAACAATTCATATTCTATGCCGAGAGAGAGAGAGAGAGAGAGAGACAAACAAACGATACCATCCGTACACGAGCTTTCGATCTTCTTAATGTATAATGTACATGTGTTACGAAGACAGGCAAAATACAGTAAACAGAGATCAAAATGTTGTTATTCACTATGGCATCTTGCAAGAAGAATAATGTATGTCGTTGTGTTGTTCAATATAGTTAAAATCATACTCTATGATTTGAAAAGGTAAGCAAAAGTATGTTTTAATCGAATGTCCTTGAAGGTTCTGAGGTCGTATATTTGAGAATAGCAGCATCAATCCTCTCCTTGTCTCTAGTTGCAAATGCTTCTAACAAAACTCCATTTTTGTAGAAATGGAATAGAGGAACCGACTGAATATATTGCAGCAAATTAGTTAATCTACTATATGGTTTCCTGTTCTTTATATCACATTTAGATAAAGAGAAGATTACCTTGATACGTAGCCTTTCCGCGACTTCAGATTGTTCATCGTATTCATCTATCACCTGCAAAAGTATTTGACCTATTAATCTAGAAACTGTAACGATGTTCATGTCAAAAATTTGTTAGCAGAGTTCAATTCAAACTTACACATATTTTCATTTATAAGGATAGTTTTTCCTTTTAACTAGAATTTTTGTTTAATTTACAAAACTATAATGTATCTATTTTTCTAAATTTTTTCTAGGATGTTTGCTTTTCCCCTTTATTATATATAGAGTTGAAAGTTTTGATTATAAGACTCATCCAAAACCTTTATAATTTTTCAGGGAGAAATTGTTAAAAATAACCTAAAACTTGACTCCAAATGCAAGTCTAACCCCCATTAAAACATCTTTGCAAAACTAACCTATGAGGATATAGAAATTATTGAACACTCCTTTTGTCTAAAAAATAATGTCGAAATATCAATTACGTTTCAGTCCATGCATGCTTTTTTGT